>JASZXU010000687.1:0-15792 GCA_035521515.1 Phenoliferia sp. Uapishka_3 | reverse complement strand
GGGGAGGGAGAGTTGGTGGCTACGACAGGATGGGATTTGGGGAAGAAAATACTGGTAGGAATAGTTCTGGTCGGGGTTCAGGGCGGTGCGGTGTGGTTTGCGAAGGGCAAGAAGGAGAAGATACAGTAAAGGATTTGGATCGGATGGACAATGGCTAGAAGTCGTGTTGTAAAGTCGGCGGGCCGCGGGAGCTGTGTCCTTTAAGCTCTGCTAAAGCGGCGCCCGCCCTGGACGTGGCTCACGACGCAGGGCCGTCTCGCAAGATTTTGAGATCTACCTCAAAAGCACGCCATTCTCTACCCTGCTCGTTTTGAAGCTCCTTCTCCGGAATCGCATTATCCTGGGCCCGACGTCTTCAACTTTGACCCTGCGCGCTAGACATTGACTGTCGCAAGAAAGCGAAGGGAATGGTAGGTTAGACACGGCTACGACCCATCCACAAGAGGCTGTCGAGACTTCAAAGCTGGACTTGAGAATGCGGTATGATATTGCTACAACAATTATTTCTGATCTTCACTGCTTTTCCTATTACACCTGATGTTCACTGCTTATACTTGTTTTCTAATCACAATTCTAAATACGCCATCCTACGTATGATCAATTCCTCAAATCACTAAACGTCCCTAAACGAATAGGAATGTCAGATTCGATGCTGATGAATAATTTGAGCGGCTGGCTCACCTCAAGTCGTTGGATTCTGTCAATGACTCCCGCTGCACAAACACTTTTAAGGCCAACGGTCGCGGTGACTTGTGCCAAGGTGTGGAGTCTGGTGATGTCGTGGCCTGAGTAGTCGTGGAGCTCATGAATCCTGCCTCTTCGAATGACGGGTTTCCATAAACTCCTTTGATGAAGCCAAGCGAGTTCGCGTCGGCGTCGCCTTCGAACAGATCCTCGAACGGCGACCAGTCCACGTGTGATGGCCATTCGTCTTGGTGAAGTGCGGGACAGTTGGTCAAAATACGTGATTCTGATTGAACGTCCTTCAGAGGCTTCGACTTGTGTCCTTTGCCTTTGAGGTGGGGGACGAAAGTGCGAAGGGGTCGCATTCGGGGCGACGTCGTGGAAGAAGGAAGAGGAATGAGGGGTGGTCCAGCAGGGAGGGTGGCGTCTGAGTAAATGGTGAAAGTGGGAGAGGAAGGTGTGGAGAAAGTGGGAGGAAAGCTTGGGAGGTCATTGATGTCAGAGGGGGGAGTGAGGGGCGCCACGACCGTCATTGGAAGAAAGGGGAGGATGTGGAAGGGCATGCTGTGGCGGATGGAGTGATGAGAGTGATGAGAGTGAGAGAAAGAGAGAAAACCCAAGATAACACCATGAATTACTCGAACCGAAGGGGAAACTCTCCAGCCTCCAGGTGCCGAGGCGGGCAACTTTCAGAGGGATCTGAGGAACGCTCGATACCTACGATCCTCCAAAGGATCTGCTAGGATCTACGAGGATCTGACTATGATCCTTTTTCCAGCTGAAGTATGATCCTTCCAAAAGCCAGCACAGCGCTGGGAGGAAAGCTTCCACTTGCGGCGACTGAGGGATATCACGGGGCGATGGAGAATCGCAAAATGAGACCTCGCGCCAATCTCGCTGGAGCTCCTTATCGAAAGTTCTAATGCAATCTTAACATTCCAAGCGACATAGCCTGGTGCCGCAATTCAGCTGAAAGACATCGGCCCGGACGCCCGGTGCCAGTGAAGACGCCACCAGCGAGCTAAGTGGCGTCTGGCGGAGGCTTGAGAGCCTCGAAGCCCTTAGCTTCTGGAGAGTTCTTTCATATTTGACGAAAATCTAGGAGGATACTTCACCTAATCCTGGACCTCTTCATTTGACAAACGGCGTTCAGGCGCTATAATCCAAACGCTCTTGGATCTAGAAGGCGAGGTTTTGGCGAAATATCACCGAACGATGACACTCCATCAATCAGAGCTCACTGCAAATACTCAAACTTTCCCATAGGACGATCCATATCTCGCTGTGGTCTCCGCCCTGCCTTTCCTACTCCCGGCGTTTCGGTCAGTGGAATGTGTACCAGAACCTCCCAGCAGATCTTTCCCTCAAAGGTCTTTCAAGGAGAGCTAAAGTGTAAACTTCGTAAACAGTGTCCTTACGTTGAGTCCTTGCAGATCTTTCTTTGCGAGGGAGGAAAGTTTCCAAGCCGCGACCGACATCAGGAAGGCAGGGGCATGGAGTTTTCATCTGTGAAATTGCCGATCCTTTCAACGATGCCTAGCATCTCTTGAATGTCATTCTATAATGTAGGAAGCGCTGCCTGCAAAGCTTCTATATTCTGGGTGAGCGTGAGTGACGCCAGGTCGCCTCGACCCATCCTGTAAATGCGGAACCTGGATGAGCCCTGTGAATTACTTGAGATGCCAGAAATTTGCGTACATGTGAAGGGCGCTGTTCAGCGTCTCCCAAAGCTGGTACGTTGAGCGTCGACTTTGTGCTTCATCGTCACCTAGAAAGAGACAGAAAATACTGTGAACCAACGCATGGAGTGTGCGAGGCTGACAAAAGCTCACTTTCGGACTCATACTCGGCTTCTTGCAAAGTAAGTGCCACAATCAAATGTTCGACCGCAACTGGGAACCTCTGCAACGTTTGTGTCAGAGCGGCCGAAGAGCTTGGGGCGCCAAAGGATAATGGCTCACCTTCAAGCTCACGTTTGCAATCGCCAAATTCACCCGACATCGAATGTAGCCGGGGTAAAGATCTAGGGCCTCTTCGAAGAGAGGTAACGCCTCCTCCGCCTTGCCAGCGTTCGTCCGCGTTACTCCTAGCCTGTTCCAGAGGAGAGGATCCTGTGGATATGCTTAGTTGTGAGCAACTGCAATTTATGAGGGTAAGAAAAAAAGGGAACCTTACCTCTGGAAGTACCGTCAGCGCGGCGCCAAAGCAATCCTCCGCCTTCGCGAAGTCGGCCGTCAGAGTGAACAGCAAGCCAAGGCCAATCTGCACCTCTGGATCAACCTCTCCACTCTGACTCCCGAATTCCACCAGACCCATCAGAATCTCAAACAGAATTTCGTGCCTCCCCTCCACCCCACCGTTTTCTCGGCCCTTCTGCGAGAAGCCTGACCAGCTATGCAAAGGCTCGCGGTATCGCTCGAAACTCATGGCAGTGACCCAATCCTCGACCGAAGAATAAGCCTCTTCCCGACGTCCCTCGTTTCCGTAGCTCATGGCAAGTGCCAAATGCGCTGGCCCCAGCTTTGCGTCGAGACTCGTCGCCTCAAGTAGTGCGGCGATGGCGAGCGGCTCACGCTCTGATATTTGATGCTGAATTCCGAGATCGTACAATTCTAGTGCGGATCTCAGCTTGGGCATGATATCGTCGGAGGCTTCGGGTTCGTATGACATGACGCTGGAAGGGGCGGAGGGACGACCAGTTGAGGAGGAGGACGCTTCCAGGTCGATCGATTCTGCGGCGATGAGGGAACGCTCGTAGTTTGAAAGAGCTCTTGATTTCCCTTTAAAATTGAAAGCCGAAAGTGGGGGTGCGTCGAGCCTTGCAGTATGTTGAGCGAAGGCAGCTTCCCAAGCCGAGGTAGTTGCTAGAGATGGAGTCGGAGTCAGAAACTCGAATAATCTTTTTAACTTGATAGGAAACACGCACAATCCTCGAAAGTTATTGGCTGCTGCTCTTGTACAAAGCCGACTCCTTGCCAAGACTGTGGGTGTTGAGTCCATCGTGTACCGTTCTTCGCAGCCCGCCACTGCTCTCGCGCCTGCCGCGTCACACTCGGCACATCTTCATCCATCTTCCTGATACCCCCAGAGAAACCATCACTCCATCCACTCAGGTGATCGGTGGCGGCAAGGCTCTCCTTTTCCTCAAAGGCGCGGTGAAACGCATCTGTTTGCGAAGCATTCGGTTCGGCCTCCAGCCTGGCCGAAGTGGAAGCGAACGAGCTGGCCCACGATCCTTCCTGAGTCGAGGATTGCGTAAGAGAGCTTCGTAGTGTGGACAGGTCGAAGGGTTGGGAGGATGGGAATGGGTGGTGAAAGAAGCGGTTTGCGTCTTCCGCTATCGCAGTCGTGTTGTTCGATTGACGAAACTGTCGGGGAACTCATGAGCTTTGGGGCCTCAGGCTTCACCCCAGAGACATGACGTACAGCTTGTTGCGGCTCAGAAGGGCCGGCGGCATGGAGGAAGTCCTGCGGTTGGGAGTGGCGTTAAAGTCCGAGAAGAAGCGCGTTTGGGCAGAACGCACCTGCTCAGCGTTGCGCTCGTACACCTTCGAGAGGTGTGCGAGAGGGTTTGAGGTTCCACAGGCCGCCATAGCTGGATATTCGAACGAGTACCGACTGAGCAGCGGAGCGCTCGAGCTTTGCTAAAAGTTTGGTTCGGCTATCAGCTGCATCGATGGGCGGCAATTCGCTTTACACCAACCGAACGCGCCTCCTCCACTTCGGATAAGGAAGATTGAGCAGCATCAGCATGACAAATTGCAACAGCTTCAGTTCTTGACCTGAACAAACATCGAGCATGGTCTCTCTCGTGGCGGCGAAGATTATGTATACTCGTGAACTCGCGGGGCGGTTGAAGCCCCAGTTTCTTTTAGATTTTCATGACATGGATGTGGGTACTAGGTGGGGTTGGACAGGGTGGTAGGAAGTTGAATAACAGCGATGTGGTGGGAGCGAGACGAGGCGTTAGGGGAAAATAAAGGGTGGGTATGCAAATGGCAATTAAGCCTCAATGTGCTTGATGGTGGCGGAATCCTTGTAAAAGATAAGATTTAGTCAAGGAATCGCAAGAGAAAGTGAAAGCAAGACTAACCGGAACACCAGGAAGAGGGAACTGCATGGCGAACTTTTGCACATCAGCGGTAAGCTGGTCCAAAGCCTTCTTGCTCTCTCCCTCAGTCTCCGTAACAGTCTTGACGAAGTCCTTAAGCAACTTGCTTCCGGCCTCCTTCTGTGCCATCAAAGCAATCTGCACGGTCCTGTGCAAGAAGTCGGCAACAATCTCCATCTCGGGCTCCTTCATGGATCGCGAGGTGAGGGCGTTGGTACCAACGCGAACTCCACCGGGGACGGTAGCGGACTTGTCACCGGGGACAGCGTTCTTGTTGAGGGTGATGTGGGCGAGGTCACAGATCTTCTCGATCTTGGAACCGGTGAGGCCGAGAGGTCGGAGATCCCAAAGGACGAGGTGGTTGTCCGAGCCAGAGGTTTGGAGCTTGTAGTCGTGCTTGAGCAGACCAGCGGCGATGGTCTACAAAGATACGATCAGTAACGGAACAAGCTGGCATACAGAAGAATAATGGCGCACCTTGGTGTTCTTGATGATCTGAAGGGCGTACTCCTTGAACGCGGGAGTGGCGGCCTGCTTGAGCGCAACAGCAATACCAGCAATGGTCTACGAAGAATAATATCAGCTCCTGTTCGAATCATGATGTTATTGAATTGAAAGTCTCTCACGTTGTTGTGGGGTCCACCCTGGCAAGCGGGGAAGACGGCATTGTTAATGCGGGTCTCGAGGTCATCTCGATCCTTGCGGAAGAAGATAAGACCGGCACGGGGACCACGAAGAGTCTTGTGGCTGTTCGTTCCAAAAAGTCAGCTTAAGGATTGACCAAAGGATACGATAAAGCGTACGTGGTGGTGGTAACAACATCACAGACGGAGAAGGGGTCGAAGAGAACCTGGGCGGCAACAAGACCCGAGATGTGGGCCATGTCCATCCTGCACGTTCCGGTGATCAGTTTCCGGCTCTTCTCAGATAATCAGGACAGGATCCAAGGCTCACATGAGGTAACTACCGTTGATGTCGGCAATCTTGCGGAGCCTGGGGTAGTCAAAGTCCCTGGGGTAGGCACTGGCACCACAGATGAGAATTCTGGGCTTGAACAGACCAGCGTTCTTCTCCAAAGCGTCGTAGTCTATCAAACCGGTCGATGGGTCGACCTGGTATGGGAGACTCTGGAAGTAGATGGAGGAAGCAGAGATCTTGCGCTTGGGAGTGTAGGCACCGTGGGTAAGGTGACCTCCGTCGGCGAGACCGAGTCCCATGATGCGGTCCTGGGGTTGGATAAGGGCAGTGAAGGTGGCAAAGTTGGCGGTGGATCCGGAATAGGGCTGGACCTGAACATTGGGAAGAGGGGTTAGTAAGAGATAAGAAAATCAGGCGGAAAGGAGCTTGCGTTAACACCCCAGACCTTGGGGTCAAGGTGGAAAGCGGCGAGGGCGCGATCCTGGCAAAGAGTCTCGAGCTCATCGACAACCTCGTTTCCTGTAATCAGGAAAAGAATGCAAGGCAAAGGAGGGGTGTGAGCTAATGGCCTAGCGTACCCTCCGCACTTTTTCCAAAGTCTCATCTCATCTGAGCCCCAGACCATCGTAGCGACATCGATCGCTTACCTCCGTAGTAACGAGCACCTGGGAGACCCTCGGAGTACCTGAAAAGGGCAGATTGATTAGAAATGTGCAGATACATAGCGGTTGGTGGCAAAACAAGGGCTCACTTGTTCGTCATCATCGAACCGTTCGCCTCCATAACAGCAAGGGAAGTCAAGTTCTCGGAAGCAATAAGCTCGAGTCCACGGAACTGCCTGAAAGTCTGTGTAGCGCGTTCATACAATGGTTAGCCGCTGAGAGTTTTCTTCGCGTACTTTCGGTAAACCGCGGTCGTCTCAATTGGACGGCGACGCGAGAAACAAACCACTAACCTCGCGGTCGACGAGGGCCTGAACCTCTGGGTCCTCAACGGCGAGGGAAGTGTAAAGGCTGGCATTCTATAGTACCAAAACACGTTCGGCTTAGCTCGCACGTCTTCTGAAGCGCCAAGTGAGTCAAAACGTACGAAGTCCTTGGGGATGGGGATGGTGGCAGACATCTTAGTAATCGTAGAAGTGAAAGTACGTTGGGTCTGGGTAAATGTAGGGGTCTGCTTGAGGATCTGGCGCAGGGAGCGATTGAGCATTCGTTGACGGGATGTATGAGGCGAGACAAGTGTGCTGGCCTGGGCTACGGAAAATTGCCTTTGGTTGACGAATTTACGGACGAAACAAACGCTCGACGCTCTTCTGACTGACATGTCGTGATTGGTGGCGTTGGGCAGTGGCAACATGCGCTAACTTTGGCTGGCTAGCTAGCTACAGTATTTATCGCTATAAGCGGGCATCACCAGTTAATATTGCTGAACACATGCTGGAAGATGCATGAGGCCCGGCTTGGGATCCGCGGAGTCAATTGAGCGTGTAGGTAAATCGTCGAGCTCGCGGAGATGATACCCAGACTTTGCTTCCGGGTTGGCTACACGATTGAGCAAAGTTAGGCCGGAAGTTCAGCCGCACATTAAAGATTGTCAGTAATTGATGCGGCAGCTGGAGCAGCTCGCTGCTCGCGCCAGAGTCCAGACGCGCAAGGTTGGCCTCTAACCATTCTTCTCGACCCCGCCATTCGCATCTCCTCCACAAAACCACTGCTACTTTGACTACCGGCACCCTCAAAACATCACTTTCATCCTTTCCGCCTAAGGCTAGCCCCTCAGCTCCCTCCCTGCTCGCGCGACAAGGCACGACCGCCTGAAGGACCAGCTCCATGGCTCGACAGCGGCAGGCGTTCTATGATGCCATAGGGGGACGCACCTGTGACCGGTTCACGCTATCAAGGGTGTTTTCAGCACGAATGAACCCACGTGGACGGTCCGAGTCGTCTGACATCCTGGTTCCTCTGTCACTGCCGCAGAGCCACGGCGGCTCAAGCTCTGGCCTTCAAAGTCCACACCCTTTTCTACTTTTCGACTCGACCTATTTGGTAGGCATATGCAGGCGGGGATGGCCTGGGCGCGTCGGAAGAGGGGGAGATGCGAGGAGCGTGGTCACGTCGGAACAGGCGCGTTGAGTGAATGGGACCAGGTGCAATTACTGTGAGTATTTCGGATGGCTTTTTAGAATCTCTCACGGCGAATGCAGGGAACGACCCACCGGCAGTGGATGCTTCGCGTTGTGATGGTGTACCAGAGGAGGGCGACGGCTTGTTGACTCTACCTTTCTTCATGGTGGCTGGAGTGAACATTGTGCATCTTAACTCTTGACATTCAAAGACATTCTCGTCTTCCAGTGTGTACATGGTCTGCTTTGAACCACGTTGATGAAGCTTGAGCAGTTTGAAAGGGAACTGGAAAGTCTGGTGGAGACAACCTGCGAACTTGTGCCGGGCTTTACTTGATTTGCCGGGCAGTGGACCACCACAAGTGGGGGGGCTGTCCTCCGGTTTCTCTCGATGTGATTCAACTCTATGACATGCGTGCGCGCAGGGTTGGGCTCGCATCGGAAGAAAAACGTCGCTCTGCGAAGCGAGACCCACAGCCTACCGACAAGTCGCTGGAAGAGCACCTCGAGTTCTGCGCCAAAATCAAGGGCCTCGTGCTACAAGTTTCGCATTCCAAACGCCGTCCCATGACCAGCGAATTCATGAGCACCCGTGACCTTTATTCAGACATTCGTGACGGGCGGCGGAGGTGGATGCTTCTAATTGTCCATGTTTCTGCGGGCATGAGCCGGGTGATTCCAGTACGGAGTACTTGTATTTATCGTCTCGATCAAAAATACCGCAATAATACGCAGGGCAGCGCAAGTGGGTGCGAGTGCGAAGCGAGCTCGCCCGCGGCCGTGCCCTATTCCATTCTGTTACGCTGGACTTTGTGAGCAAACTGACCCGTTATTGGTTAAAGCGAGGGAATGGAATCCTCGCTACACCTAGTGGCTGAGAAGTCCCTCGCTATTACACAAGCGGTTGGTCAGTCGCATTTGTGGTTGCCACTGCGATGACCGGGGCGCTCGCACGAACCGCACAGGCTACGGGATATTGCTGGCATGTATTACAGCATATTTTGACTAAATAGTCAAGGTATGTAGAGAGTCGATGGGTATATATTCACCGGCTGCTCAGAATGTATTCTCCCTGGGCAGGTTCTCCGGATCTCACAACAATATTGCACGGTGACGGTGAGCTGACACCCTTACATCATTCCCTGCATTGTACGACTTGTCAGTACATGAATCTCATAAATTCAATGGGAAGCGCCTTACGGCACTCAGCAAATTTGCTGTGAGAATTTGCTCGTTCACAGCAGAGAGGACCACTCCAATTTGCTTCGAATCTGTAGCCGGTAGTGGTCAGCACATTCACCGTCTATCCCGAGAGGTTTCGAAACGGACCTGTGGCACATGTGAGGTGGTGGAAGATTTCCTGAGAGCAGTATTGTCAGTGACTGAGAAAAAAAAAAATGATGTGGGGCGGCTCACTCTTGTTTGACTCCGATGGAGGGTTGAGAAATGTTGTAGGAGATAGCCTGAAACTCCTGCGAACGTATTTTGCCCAGTGTATTCCGGCATGTAATCGGCAAATGTGTGCAGCTTGAGTTTTTCCTCTTCGAGATGTTTAGGACGTCAGTCGCCGCTTTCATACCATCCAGACAGGCAGGGTCGCTCACGGAAGAGATCAATCTGTTTGCAGGGTAAAAGTAAGCTTTTGAATCTGTAGTTTTGTCGTCAAAGATTGGACTGACCTTGTTCAGGAAAAGGATGATAGACGCCCGTGTGAACCACCGCGAGTTGGCAATGGAGTCCCACAACGTGGAGGCCTCGGTCAATCGTGACACACTCTCATCTTCGTACAGCATTTGGTTGAATTCGGAGATGGCGACGATGAATCTTCAGCAGGCGACGATGTCAGTGACTCGGAGTCTCGGGGGTGTCGAAGGACAATTTCAATGGAAGGGAGGCTCACATCAAAACTTGAACATCCTCGAAGCAATGGACCCATTTCTTGCGCTCACTCCGCTGCCCTCCGACGTCGAAGCAACGGTACCGCATCCCTGAGACGTCGAAGGATGCCTCTGCTATTCCGGTGGACTTTACTCGGGCCCTGGAGGTACAGAAATGTGAGTCAAATCAAAATGGAAGTGAATTTGGCTGCCGCACCTCAATATATCCAGGTCGGTGGGCATGTAATTCGGGGCTCCAATGCGGTCGATGGAATCGAAGAAGCTACATGACCGCAGATGTCAGCTCCTCATCTCAGCCTTCTTAGGTCTTGTGGCTTACTAGGACGCAGAATCGTTCAGCTGGTATTCGTGACTCATATCCACACACTCTTTGGTTGTTTCTGCCGCCCAGATGGTTCGAATACTCTCGCAGAGTTCGCGGTCCAGTCCACCCGACGCCTCATCTACGACTAAAGGGTGCTCGCCGAGTCCAAGAATAAACTTTATGTGTGGGTCGAGAGAAGGAGGGACGTCCAAGCCGAGCATCTCCAACGCATCGATTACCACCTGGTCATAGAGTTGGTACGAGTTCAGTGGTGTTTCGCAACTTCAGTAGGAGTCATGGGGTTCACCTGCATGCTTTGCACTGCGTTCGAAAAAATGACCTCCTTGAATTCGCTGTGCAAGATCGAAAACTCGTAAGCTAGCTTATCCTAGGGGCGTATCGCATCTTATGGGTCAGACAAACGTTCGCTCTGCATCGCTATATGTCCCCTGGAATTTGAGGCGCATTTGCTATTGCAAGAATGCAGTCAAATGATTAGGGTCGCTCCATTCCGTCCTTGGATTCACTTTCTCACCTTGACAATAGTACTCTTTCCTGACTCTCCCGCCCCCAAAAACAAGATCTAAAGGAGGTTATGAGCACCCTGTCCGCCTGCCTTCGTAAGCCCCTCAACTCAGCTGACCTTTACTTCACGCCTGAAAACTTGAAGCATCAGAAACTATCCCAACAATCCTGTCGCCAGCGATACCACTCACTGCATTGCAGCACGGTCTTTCTTAAGCGAGGCTTCAATCTGGGCGTTCCGAGCGTCGCCTTCGGGATCGTTCGCTGACGATGATGCACATCCCATTTTGGTCGAGAAGCTGGTGTTGGTGGTGCGAAGAAGGGTTGCTCAGAATCAAGTTACTGTAGTGACAAGAAGTTGCTGTGGTGGCGAAGTTGTAGGCGTGTTGTGAGAGAGGCGTCAATTGAGAAGTAGAGCAACTGGAGCCTCCGTCACGCGGATGCAAAAGTCGGTGCGACAAGTTTGAAGTGGGGTGGAGATCCAAGCGCTTTTCTAATGTTTCCATCAGGATTTTTTGAGGTTTGAGCACTGGAAGGGGTCCTGCTGCGACTAGGCGAGGGGGCCTTTTACCACTTGCCGGGGATTGTGCACGACGCGCCCTTTTCTTATCGTTCCAGATGAGCGTGTTTTGGTGAATGGAGCTTTGTTGAGCAGTTCTGCGTTAGCTCCCGATCCCGAGAATTTCCGAGTCGGACCTTCGTCGCCTTAGTGCTGAGTCAAACTGAGTGGCTTCTATTTGGTGGAGCAAGTTGCAAAGTGTCAGTGACTTTTTACTTCACTTTCTGAGCGATTCTGCTAGAGAGTGTGAAAGGCCAGTCACCTAATCTGCAATGTGTTGTCTTCATTCCTTCATAACGCACGGCACAGGACACATTATTATTTGCGGTGGCGACTGTGAAAAGTTTCTGCGTAGCTTCCGCACGTGACTCTCCCGGTTGATCGGAGGGGCGAGCGTAGGTTAGTTGCCTACATTCTCATCGGTAGATTTCAATAATCCAACGCGGCTATAGGGAAGCTGTCAAATTATAGGGAAGCTGTCAGATTTGCTTCCAGGTTTTTAGCAAGAGTTGACGGGGTGAAAGTGAAATGACTACCGTATGTTGAGATTCTCTACAGACTCGAACTTGAAGTCCCCTTTTTGCAATCTCTTGTCTCGAAAAAGCATTTACTTACGAAGCAAAAGCAGCGTATCCACCAGCATCTCTTATTGAACTCCAATTCCCAGTGCCCAAGACCACGAAGCCGGGGCTTCACGCAAAGATCCCCGTGATGTACCGCAACTAATGTCTTTATCGTCTCCGTTTCCTGCCGCTCTCCGAGCTCCCAGGCAGGCAGTTCATTCTTGAGGATGTGTGGAATCATGGACCTGTGCACCCAGCGCGCCAGCTGCTCGGTAGTGCTCGGTCGAGCGACAGACTAAGCACCGTTTAAACGTGCGAGAGCTGCGCCCATTCTGACTCGGACTATCGGCGGACGAGGTGCGTGAGAAGTGACGGATTAAAATAGGCCCGCGCGCGAAAGAGGCCAAGGCGAAAGTGAGTCTGCGAGTGGAGGAAGTGGCCGCGACACTTTCTTTCCTGATCCCACTTTTAGCGCCGGTATACAGCTTATCTACACCTTTGAATTCTTTCATCGAGCGGCAAGCATGAATGTGGCACGAATGCTCGAGCGTGGAATCAGCACTCAAAACCCATACGTTGAGATTGTCAGCAGCTATGGTCTTGCCGTTCATATGCAGAAAGCTCACACCCCACTGTTTAGGAATTCACGAAGAATGATCTGATAGTATCCACGCTTGCTTTTGGCTGGACTTTGGTAAGTTGCCTGCCAACATTTCAGGGCAACCATCATGCTGACCGCTTCCTTCGCAGGGCTTTGGATTTTTCGTGCGCTCTTCCGCGGCTGAAATCATTTTTTGATATTTTGCTGAAAGCTGTGCCTCGCGCAGGTAGTATGGCATGCTATTCTTCAAACGAAGAAGATGAATGTGTACATTGCAATGTGTTGGCGTAAGCGAGCGCCAAGTTGTACTTCAGCTGCGAGGATCCGTATTCACACATCCTACCCACAGTCGAGATCCTTGCCTGCGGAATGTTCTCAATCCTCTGTTACCTCTATCTACTCGTAAGTAGCAAATCGATGCACCTAGCTTGATGGATTATGCTTATCCGAAACCTCTCCAGCGTGTCATCCCACATTCGCTCGGCTTCTTCCTCGTTGTGTTGACTTGCTGGGCGATACAAGTTAGCGACGCTTTCAGATTTCTGCCTCGTCCTCAGCTGATTCTTTTTCCCCGCACCCAGGTACAGCTGCTGCTCCAGATTATCGTCAATCGAATTTGTCTTCTGTGGCCCTCGCATCAAAAGCAACAGCACCTGAAATAGCTGTAGCTGCCGCCATTACCTTCATCAACATCACTGTGTTGGTGCCATTTTTTTCCTACTAACATCAGAAACATTGCTGACTCCCGCGTGCCAAAATCCCCTCTCCCTGTCCCTCGCCTTCGCTCTCGCCCTTTTCCCGTCGCCATCTCGTCCTTTCCCCTCTCGCCCTTTCACCGTCACACCGTCACACCTTGATACCTTCATCCCCTTGCCTACCAAAGCTACTGCATCTGGATTCCAGCACGTCTGCAGGTGAACGATCGTTTCATTATGATCAACGTTTGGTGGGACAGATTAGAGAAGTGCCTGTACTTGGTCGTCGAGTGCGTCCATTCCTTTATAAAGTGCTCCGAGAGACTGGATCTAACTTTCACCCGTCCAGTGCGTATCTAAATTGGCTCTTTATCAAGACCGTCAACGCTCGTCTTCTGTCCCAAGGTAAACTCTACTTTTTCTTAGCGGGAACTCCTGAACGCTGAACAACTCCACCTCCCTGGCAGGTCTCGAGCGCTACCGACCCCTCGTAAACTTCAATATAAGAATGATCTTCATTTCTATCGCCATGGACGTCCTCATCATCGGAATGATGAGTTACAGCAACTCCTTTGTCTATATGATGGTCCGTCGCCTGAGCTGACCGGAACGAAAATTTGCGTTGCTGACGTTCGCGATTGTCCCAGTTCCATCCTGTTGGATATTTGGTGAAGCTGAACATTGAGCTGGCGATGAGTAGTCTTATGTGGGTTCCAGAAAAGGTCTCGCTGGCAAGCGCGTGGAGTCCGCTGACCTTTTTTGGCTTCCAGCGTCGACATCGCGTCCGCGAAGAAGTCTAAACAAGCTCCTCGCCTCGAATACACTGCCGAAGCTCTTCAAATGTACGCTTATACATCACTGTTCCACTCCAAAATGCTTACATTCACTCTCACACGCCACAGTGCCGTACACACTGTCACCCACTCAACCGCCGTCCAACTCGACGACCTGGGCGCGGGAGACGAAGACCCTCTCCGCAAGACGAGGACTCCGGCTCGACCTGACCTCGCTGAAAGATTGAAGAAGATGCGTAGGGAGAAGAAGGAGAGAGAAGGTGGAGTAATTATGGAGGAGGAAGAGATGAGCGCGGTCAAGACTTTAGATCGGAACAGCAAGTGGGGGAAGGTGAGTGGCTTCCTTCCCATGATGCCTGCAGAATTACTGACCATTATTTGTGTACGATAACAGTCTAGCGATAATGTGGCAAGCCCAGTTCGCTCGGAGTATTCTGATGAGAAGAAGGACGACTTTGCGAACTAGAAATACTTCGCCACCAACACTTTGTTATGTTTTATCACCGTACCACCCTCATTTTATTTTAGAAGCACACTGCAACTTTGTTTTGCAATAACCAACCAAACTCGAGACAGGAGGATGCCGAGTCGGAATTTGAAATGGTGGCCATCTCAAAAAGCTCGGGCCGCACAAACGTTCAAAAAGTTAGGGAAAGAGTGGTGGCACCGTCGACTTTCAGCAAACGCCAGATTCCGTCATGTTAAGTATCGTCCTGGGTTCCGCACGAGCCAGAGTGTTCACCCGGACATGTAAGACTTGCTCTCTTGTCTTGATGCGAGCGCTACTGATGCCGATTTGCGATCTTCAGCTCTGCGAGTCTTCTCGACGCTCCCTACTCGCCTTAACCAGGCCCAACTGCGATCTTCTTCCTTCCCATCCACCTTTTCCCAGACACCCATCTCCAATCCTCGCGAGCTGCCAACTTCGGCCGATGCCGCCACCCCAACTTTGGACAAACCCGTTTCAGAAGCCAAAACGTACCTCTCCATTCAGAATGCGCTTCACCCTCAGGTCTACAAGGCAGTCACAGACAGGTACGACTTACTCGTATGGGCACTGTGGGCTGTTACGAACGCTAATTTTGTATTTCTGTCAGGCCATTCCGGTACTCGACGATGACGGACGTCCAAGCTGCCGTCCTCTCCGAACTGCCCCGACTCTCTTCCTCCCCTTCCGAGATTCCATACGCTTCTCTCACTTCAATCGACGCCATCGACCAAGCGCAAGATCTTCTCGTGCGCGCCAAAACTGGAACCGGAAAGACGCTCGCCTTCCTTATCCCAGCCCTCGAAGGTCGTCTTCGATCTCTCGAATCTTTTCTCACCCAATACCGACTCGAGAACCCCGAAGCTACCAAAGTCGCCACACAAAAAGCGGTCGACCAGTTCGCATCGTCCAGCGTCGGAGCTTTGATTGTCAGCCCGACGCGAGAGCTCGCCACGCAAATCGCACAAGAGGCAAAGGCGCTGACTTACCACCTACCTAACTTTGGAGTGAGGCTGTTGGTTGGAGGAGAGCCGAGGGGAAAGCAGTTGAGGGACTTTGCGAGACCAGGAGCGAGCAACGATATTGTCGTAGGAACTCCAGGACGAATGGTCGATCTCATCCAGTCAGAGTCAATCGTTCGCAAGGCAGTCGCAAACACTCGAATGCTCATTCTCGACGAGGCAGACACTCTTCTCGACATGGGTTTCGCATCAGAAATCGCCTCCATCTCAGAATACATCCCTCCTATCGAAGAACGCCAAACTTTCCTCTTCTCCGCCACAGTCTCGAAATCCATCCGCGAGATCTCCCGAAATATGATGAAGCAGGACCATGCTTTCATCGACACCGTCGGTCGTGATGCTCCCGACACTCACCTCCACATCCCGCAATACTACACCGTCCTCCCTTCTCCCGCCGACCAAATCACCCACATTGCCACTCTCATCGCTCAAGACCAACTCCTCCACCCCAAAGGCGGAAAATGTGTCATTTTCCTCCCCACCACCAAGCTTACCCAGCTCTACTCTCT
>JASZXU010000686.1:0-15793 GCA_035521515.1 Phenoliferia sp. Uapishka_3 | reverse complement strand
CCCCCATCCTCCTCCACCACCATCACATCATCCTCCCGCAGACATTGAAATGGACTTGGCATCGCAAGACTCGGGCATGGAGGATGATCCGTACGAGGAGGGATTGGAGCCGAAAGCCGGCATGTCGACTACCCGCAAGCATCGGAAGAAGGAGGATTCGGGAGAAAAGACGACCAAAACGAGGAGATTGAAGGGACACGGGATTACCTCTGGTACATTTCAGATTCCGCATATCCAAAGGAACGCCGACGGCACACCTGTCCTTCCGCTGGCCCTTGGTGTTATGGTGTTCCGTAGTTTTGGAGGTAAGTCTCCTTCTTCGCGAGAGCCTAACCCGACAGCCCATTCAGCTTTCCCTCTTCGCAGTGGTCACTCAGCGAGCGCACTTCAGCACTGAACGCTACATTTTCCCCATCGGCTTCGAGTGTACAAGGTCAGCGGCCTTTTTTCGTTTCCAATCACCTACCCTAAATCTCAATCGCTTTCTCCTCTAGACGATATCCTTCGATGATCGACCGAACAGATACGGTGGAGTACGTTTGCCGTATCGGTTAGTGGTTTTCAAGTGGCAAACCGTTGCAAGGGACTTCACTGATGCCTCGGACCCTCTCAGCTGATGGCGGTGCGGCTCCTCGTTTCGAAATTGACCCAGCCGACCAACCTGGCGTCGTCATTTCAGCTGGTACCCCGACAGGCGCCTGGACTCAGGTTGTCAAGGCAGCGAACTTGATTCGACAGCGAAATCACTCCAACTCGGTATCCGGCCCGGACTACTACGGCCTCGCACACAACGTAGTCAAAGCCCTCATTCAAGAACTCCCAGGAGCTCGAGACGTTCCGGGGTACATTTGGCAAAACTTCGTCGAAGAGCCGAGTGCTGAAGAAGCGAGAGCTGGCAAGAAGGCGTTGGCCGGTGCCTCCAAAACGAACAGAGTGGTCGGAAAAAGGCGTAAATCGCTGGGAGTCCCCAAAGCCGAGGACGACGAAGACGATGCAGCCACGCTCGCGAATGGAAGTCCGGCCTACCAATCCTACAACGACAACGGCTACTCGCGTTCATCTTCAGCGATGCAGGGATCCATGTCGCCACCTGGGCATTACCCGTATCAGCCAGATTCAACATCCGCCTCCATTTCGAACTTGATACACTCGTCGAATCCTTACGACCTCCCACCGCCTTTGCTTGACGACTCTTCCCGCTCTCCACCTATGGATTCGTACCCCTCTCTCCCAGGTTTCGACCCGTACGCCATACCTCCACCTCAAGCGATGTCTTCCAACCCGTACCAATCACCAACTCTCGGTGGATCGCCCGGCAACGCAGAGTGGGGCCCTGCTTCTCCTTGGTTCGATCAAGCATAGAGTCTCGGAACTGGGACTTTGTAAGACAAAAGCCTCCGATACAGAGATCGCGGCTTTCCTTGACTTGAAACATTTGTCGCATTGTTGAGTCTGTTTTTTTTTTTCGTTTTTGGTTCACCGTTTCAGGGCCGAGAACAGCTCATCTTTGGAAACCGGAAGATATCGACGCACTCCTCCAGCCCCCACTCCTCGCATAAGCTTCCTTCTGCCCTCGAACGCGCTTTAGCAACCTCAATCGAGCTGGCAGCGGGAGCAAGGTTATTTCATGTGCGCCTGCGGCCAAGATGCCTTTTTATCAACTTCCTTGCGAAGGTGCGAATATGGACCGGTACGGATCATGAGGATTTCCTCCTGATTCTCCCCTTACAAAGGGCTTCGCAGCTCAGAGTCACCGAGCACCGGAGCAGTATAAGAGGGGTACATTCGTGCAGCCCATTAGCCGCGTAAGACGAGAAGGTATGGGCCTGAAGAAATGAAATGGGCTCAGAGTTTAATACTTGTATGAATTGCCAGATCGTGGGAATGCAATGTAGACACGGAGCGTGCACACCTGCAAGATGATTGTTGCGGAGACCACGAAGTCGTTAGGCATCGTTGCGCCAGACCAAGGCTAGGCAGCCCTCTCAGGCAAGCTTGGCTCCTACATCTCAAAGCATCTTGTCTTGAACCTTATATAGTATTTGAAAGATGTCTTATTCATTTGCCACTGCTCGCGCCGTCAACGCTACTTTCGCTCCTAAGCGAGTGTCTATACTGCAACGCTGTAACGTACTCCCAAACATGTGGTCCTAATTCACAATCCCACCGGAATGCTGACCCTTGAAGAACGATAGAAGCGAAGCACGAACTTGGGGGTCTGTGGCTTGAACTCCGTACTTGGTGAGCTCATCCTCTCCTTCGGCGTCCAGTTTCCCTTCGTCGTCGTCTTCCATCATGCTTTCGTCCTCGGGGATCGGCCTCGGTGTCGAAACGAGTCCCGACATAGGTGTCAGCGGTACTCGGCCCGGTCCCTCAAGTTGTCCAAGACGACTTTGCATGAGCGAGTTGAGGAAAGTGAGTTCGGCGACTTTTGTTTTCAGTCTTGCGACTTCCGCTTCTGCTGTGACGCCAACCATAGGTCGATTTGACGAGCTGGATGATGAGCGACCGTCCGTTCTCGCTCGACTCGTGGATTGGCTTCGACCTCTGAGCGCTCCTACAGCGGAACGACCTCGCCCGCGATCGCTCTCTCGGCCATCTCGACCACCACTGCTCCTGCTTCGACTGCTGTCGGAAGCACCGATTCGCTCGGCAATACCGGGAGAACCTCCAACGGAATACTGATCACCCAGACGTAGCTCTCCGAATCCAGTGTCGACGCCACCCATTCGCATGTTGTCGTGATGAGGCAGATCGGTCGTATCATCAGCGAGCTCGTCGACTTCATTCTCGCGGCCTTTTCCCTTCCCTCCCTCTACATCGTCGTATCTCCGCTCAGGTCTCCCTCGTCTCTCATCTTCCGCCGCCCAACTTGTTGCAACTCCCCATGGCAGCGGCACTCGTCCATTTGCCTCCGGTGAACGAACACCGTCCGAGCTATCGGAAATGGATGCTGAGTTTGATGATACAGAAGCACGTCGAGCACGCTCGGGCGAAGGTTTGGGATCCGATGCTCCGACTGCATTTGGTGGAAGGCGGTCGGCAAAGAGGGCAGTGTGGCGTGGAACGGCAGGCGGGGAATGCTGCTCAGCGCGGTGCGAGGTGGAAGCCACAGATCCAATGGACGGAAGAGAAACGCGCCGCTCCTCCACCCCAGGAGTCACAGCATGCGCTTGAACAGGGCTCGTACCGGGTGGACCAAACTGAATTGGCGCGAGTGTGACACGCCCGTTTGGCCCGTGTCCGTAGGCAGGAGCTTGCTCGACAGAGCGTGGATCAGAAGTGGAGGCGGAGGCGGAAGCTTTCCCGTTGGGAGCCATGCCCCGTTGATTCGAGGTAGAACCATTTGCGTAAGCAGGAGACTTGTCGGAATGGCTGAGAGGAGATTGATAATAAGGAGCGTGTTGCTGTTGCTGAGTAGGATGGCTGGCCTGATGCGGGTAATTCGGATTCGGGTGAGGATAGTACTGAGCGAATCCGGGGCTGGATTGAGGAGGGGATGCCGAGCCGCGAGGAGAAGCAGTCTTGCTGTTCGCTGGCGAGTCGGACCTTGAACGCGAATCGGACTGGGCGTGAGTGATGGCAGGAGGGTGGGACATGGCGTGTTGAGCGGCGAGGTGACTGTGTTGCTGACTTGGATGCTGCTGAACTGGGTGCTGTTGGCTGCCGAGAGGACCGTATGGCTGGCCAGGGGGCGGTGGGTAGAATCCTGGGTAGCTGCCGTACCCTGGGTATCCCGAATAATATGGGTAGCCCTCGGGAGGAGGCGGATAGTGGCTTCCAGGCGGTGGGTATCCATAAGGATTGCCCATATGCTGGCCAGACTGTCCTCCCGGCTGTCCCGGGTACGCAGGACGGCTGTCGAGCGATTGAGCTCGGCGCGAGCTCGACGAAGAGCGAGACCGTGATCGAGGCGGTGGGTAAGGCTGATGGGCGTGGGGATGAGCAGCATGAGGATGAGGGTAGGCGCCGTAAGGCCATGGTCCTGGGTACGCTCCTGGTGGTGCAGCGACTCGTCTGACCTTGCCATCCTTCGAGTACGAGTCGCTGTCGAGTTCGTCTTCCTCCATTTCCGACCCACCTGGAGCACTTTTGCGCCCGTTCTTGCCATCTTCTTGCGACCGGCTGGTGCTTTCCGATCGCTCCTTCGAACCCTTGGCACCAGTCAATCCACCACTAGTGCCCGCGCGATCCTTGCTCGTGCTCTTTCCCTTGCTTCGATTGCGCGATTTGATTACGTCCGTCTTAAGTGAGATGGGCCGAGGACGCCCTTTCATTTTGAAGAAGAGGGCGCAGGCGTTGCATAGAATGTGTGTGCTGTCGTGCGATCGCCTCCATAGTGGAGTCGTCTATTGCCAGTTTACAAGATTAGCACCACTACCTCGCTCCCTTGACCCACAGTGAGGGACTACCGATAGCGCGAACTTACTTGCGTGCTGCAATTTGCGCAAATCGGTTGGTCCTACCGCGCGGAGGAACCGGATTTTCTCATCAGCGCCCTGATAGACGTCTTATCAACAGAAATTCAAAAGTGGAACTCACTTTGTTGTAGCCTGGAGGGAGAGGATTCGGGATCGCGGGTACTGGGGAGGGGAGTACGGCAGGGGCAGTGACTGAGTTTGCGACAGCTGCCAGCGTAGCGGCAGCCGACGCCTCGGGGGTAGGCTGGACTGGAGGCTCGGACCCCTCGACGGCCATTGGTGTTGCGACTGGTGCTTGACTGAGAAGAACAAGCGGCAGGATGTCAGTATATGGTGGCTTTCGAAGGCCTGAGTGGGGTATCTGGGGAGAAGCGAGTGGCGAGCACTCGGCCGGCACCAAACGTGGTCTATCGTCCTCCCCCGCAGTCTGAATGGGCAGGGCACAGTACGTACGATTGCGCTGGCTCTTCTTGCACGGCAGCGAGAGAAGGTGAAAGACGGCTACTGTCGGTCGAGGCGGGAGGCTGAGCCTCAAGCTGCGATGCGTCCATGCGATCCATCTTGTTGGGCTCGTCAAAATTTGGCCTGGAGTCGCTCGCGTGGGCGAAGTGGTGTGTCTGAGGCGATGGTGCGTGTCAAGAACGAGTTTGTGGCAAGGGTGGCTCGTGCAGCAAGATAGGCGATTCGCGACTATTTCCTGCTGTGACCGAAAGAGAGGATAGTGAGTTGCGGCGATCTGAGCTCTTTCCTTATCCCGAACCGCCTGGAAGTCACATCGGTGCGATTCGTTTCTCGACAAACTAATCATAAATTTTACCAGACTGAGGAGATTTACCCTCCATTTTCTACATGTATGTCCTGGAAAATGTGCACGCTGAGAAAAGTGCGGGTTGGACCGTCTTCGACCGTGAGCTTCCCGTGACGGAGCCTGAAGCTTTCGCTTGAAGCGGGACCCCACAATGTGGCTTGACCCTTTCAGTCTGCAAAGGCTGAAAAGCGGATCAAAGTGACTACTTCCCTGCTTCGAAAGAAGGGAAAGACGTTTATTGGCGTGGACTATACATCGTCGACGGAGCTCGACGGCGCACACCGAGTTCGTAATCAACCAATGGTATTTCCCGTCGCTTCCCTCGCGCTTCAGCGTCCCCTTCGCACCCGAGGCTTTTTGGCTCTCAAACCGATTCTGCCTCCTCCATCGCCTTTTAGATGCCGAAGTATTTTTAAGAGGTCAGAATGTCGGCTCGTCTAGCTGACTCGTGCCGCTCGAGGCATTGACGAGACGAGCGCCTTCGCCCCCCGACTCGCACAACTTGTGTCGGTCTGCCTTTTCTTAATCCTCAGCGTGATTTTTGCTGCAATAGTTGTATTGCACTTCTTAAGGAAAGCTTCTCAGCACTAGTATGTCACGGCTAATACCGAGATTTGATTGTCTGGAAATTCACGACCTCCCAGGCTGCTCTCGCTGAAACGTAGCGCTAAGCCGATAGCTTCTCGGCAGACTCACTTTGATCAGTCGATCCGACCTCACCATGCGTATTAAGTGGCCATAGCAAGAGAGTGTCCGGGCGATTAGCACTCTTTGATTTGGTGAGATAGGTCGGAACTTGCAAAGTGAGATTGCTCTTTACTCGATCTGCGCGACGTCGTTGCTTGCTTTCAGCACGCCACAAATATTCGTCTCTTGTTGACTCTTTGAGCCCATGCAGCTGACTGTAACACTGGCAATCTTGAAAAAAGCTAGGTCAAAAAAAAAGTCAGTGACAGTAGTTGGCGTTGGCAATGTCGCTGCTTCCTTTCGCGAACTATCTGAGGCGGTGCGGCCAAGACACGTCAGACCAGCCAGAAAATGAGATTCGCCAACAGTTCTTCCCTGCCTCAACCTGAAAGACTACGTTTGAGGCCGCGTCCTGTTGGAGGAGGCCCCTGACGCATGTTACTATGTAGCTCACCTGAACGTTATCTATGAAACGTACTGTACCGATAAGCTTCCAGCATTCAATCTCATTGGGGGGCGTTGAAAGGAGCTGGACTGTGCCTGTCTCCGCTCTTGCACTTGAAGAGCTGGGAATGCAGTCTCCGTATGCTTAAGCCAAAAGTGTGGCAATGAGTACCGAGGGCCTGCGAAGCCCAGGATCAGGACCGGGTGTCGTCGCGGTGACTTCTTGGAGATGTATCACCGCTGCAAGAAGTAGAGGAGCTGAAAATGATTCAGTGAAGACCAAGTCGTTTCATGTGGCTGTCTACGGGATACCTGACACTGAGATACGCACTCGCACATGAAAGTGCCACCATTCATACATTCAAGCTTCAAGTCTCGTTAGCGTCGACCGGTCGGCTATCTCGCCACTGTCTCCGTTGTCGCACCGTGCTTTCCAGCACGCAAGCTAGTCATGAGATAAGATATGGGTCAGGAAACGCCCGCTTCCGCCGACTCGGTCAGGAAAACCGAGACGCGTTCTCGCGGAAACTTTTCCCATTGCCTCAGCGACAAACTCCTGCTGACTGACTCTTTCATTGGTAAAACACCAGTCCTATTGGTTGAGATGTGTTTGAACTCTTCCGAGAAACACCAAAAATTCACCCTCCCGGACCCATCTTTTTGTTGAAGACTTTTGTAGCTGCACAGAGCTGCACGCGGCTTGCGTCCCGACACCCAATCCGTAGTAGGTATCAGGACACTCGCTTCGGCGGCAAAAGTGCTGCAGATTATCAATGATCCCAGAAACTCGATTTGAATTTGAGGATGCCCAAGTGATTGCGGAGACAAATATTCAGACGCGAGCTTTCCTCGTCGCCTTCTGCCAAGCGTGTTTCGCCAATTGATCTGTTGACAAACGCCTGAAAAGCATAACAAACAGTCAACGAGCGGGCCCTCAGTGCGTAGGTGTTCTACCCATCACACCGTACCGTGAAATGCGATTGGTTTCCAGCGACATGAACTTGGGAAGTTGCGGTATGTAGCGGAGACTTGCCCCTCTTCAAGCTTCGGGCGGGCAGTAATGATCGACGGCCCGGCAACTGACGCTGATGCTGATGTCCTTTCCCTCTTTTCAAAGCTGGGGAAATCTCACAATCTGATAAGTGCTCCCCTTCTCGCAGTCTTTTTCATCCTGCACTTCCGTCCCGGCGGAACTTTCAATGTTCGGGCCGCATACCCTTGCCTCAGACGCCCCTTTGTATACCCCTCCCTTTCCGCATCTCGAGTTGGTGAAAAGCGATTCTTTCCAATTCTTTCCTCAGATTAGCAGGTTCGGAAGTTCTAGGTTTGTCTCGCCCGCGGTAAGGGCGTGCTCCAACTGGAATTTTCAGATACGCGTCATGGCGTCATGTGCAAGCGGGGATGGTTGTTTACTTTCAGTCCGAGAAGCCTTTCTGACCCTCTTTCAATCATGTCGACGTCTCCGGATCACTGGCTAGCGAAGCCTACAGAGAAGGATTAGGGGCGATAACTCCAAAATGCTTTATTTGTTTTTATTCGTGAAAAGCAAGGCGAGGCACAGCGCCTTGTTTATAGCAGTTGTTTGGCCGACCTACGGTACCGACCCCAGCGAGCGAGAAGGAACCACCAGCATTCTGTTTCAAAACCTACACGCAATCGACTCTACCGCACAACCGCCTTTCCTCGACTACTCTCGTGTGTTGTGCTCGTCGCGCCGACGGGTGACAGCCGTCTACCACTCATGGCAACCCTCACCTCGGGAGATACTCTTCCAGCAAGGAGATCGACTCGCGCTTCCTCCCGGGAACCGCATCTTGGCGTTCCGTTGACTTCCCCCGTCGCCGCTACCCGCACCTCTCACCGCAGGAACGGGAACGCGTTGGCCTCATCCTCGAACGCTCCCAGTCCTCCTCCTCCCGCGGTACCAACACCCGCCGCCAGGTCAACCAGGAGTCGCAGCCGGGGAGCCAGTGTCGGTCCCGAAGTCTCAAAAGCAGTCGGCACGACTGGCCGGAAGGAACCTTACGCGCGAGGTGAGGTTGCTAAGGCCGGAAGGAAGGGAAAGGGAAGAGCGACTCCCAAGGCCGCAAAGGGCAGCGAAAGTCCTTCGAAACATGAGGAAGATGGAGAGAGGGTGCGAACGGCGAGTCCTGTCATCAAAGAAGAGGAACGCGATGAGCGCGAGGACCAGCACAATCACCGGAAACCTGACGGCGGGCACACCGAAGCTGCGGGGACGCCTGAGGACGCGGTGCTAGGACGCAGCACTTCTACCATCTCACTTGAACCCACCCTTGCCACTTTAGAAGAGGCCGAGAGCGAACCTCCATTGTCTGGCGACGACGCGCGGCGTGCTGCCAGCCCACCTGCACCCAACTCGCCGCCTGACCGAGCAGACTCCTCTGAGCGTCGCACCAGTCAACCTCCTTCATCGCCGCCCCTCGCCAACGGTATCGCTTCCAACAACAGTGCGGATTCGCTTCCTTCCCCTGCCTCTCCACATCCCATAAACCTTCCAGTCGAACTCGACTCGGCACCTGCATCGACGGACGTTTCTTTGCTCGGCCTTACCACCGCCGCCAGTCCTATCGACTCTCCCCTCTCCGACATTCCTTCATCATCCGACTCCCCAGCACAAGTCTCTCCTCCCACTCCCCCGGCGCCAACGCAAGACGCCCAATCATATACGAAGGAACAACAACACCCCCCAACTCCACCTGCTACAGCGCCCAGTGGAAACGGGCTCGTATCGTACGAGTCTTCGAGTGAAGATGGTGCTGATGCAGAAGAGTTGGTAGAGAGGCATCTTACGGAAGAGCGTCTCTTAGAGGCGGCGATGGCCTCGAAGCCATCTAACTCGCCTCCTCCAGCGGACATTCCGAGCGAGGTGGAGGTCCCCATCATTTCAGAGGATGAGAAGCCTGCCGTCGTATCGCCTTTAAATAAAGGTCTTGTCAATGAGTCAATGACAGAGCTCCCTCTCGAACCTTCTTGTAAGTTTCCAGGCCTGCGTCGCTACGCGGGAGGAGCTAATCTTCTACGTGATAACGCAGCTGCACCCGTTCTCATCTCCTCTCTCGACGATTCTCCAGCGTCGGTGCCAGCTTCTCCTTCACTCTCCATTGGGGAAGCTAGTCCTGCCAATCCCCGGTCCGCTGTGTCTCCGGACACCTCTCTTGCTGCTGTCAATGCCGACGAATTTCGGGAGGCGAAATCTCCAACCGTGCGCGATGTATCGGAAGCGTCAGTGCCGATGGAGGTAGATGCAGATGAACATTTTCGAACAGCCATCATTGATGAGAGTCTGTTGAAGATGCCTAACGAGAACGAGGAAGGCAATAGCGACCTTGAGGTTGCTGCGGGTAATGGTAGCGAAGAGAGGGTGGGCGTGGAGGATGTCGTAGAAGAGCCGGCAGCCCCGGAGTCGACAACGCCCTTAGCCCAGGAGGAAAATGCGGCGAGCCTGGAGAACGTCGACGAAGCGAAAGAGGTCGAGAACGAGGAGGAGGTTCAGAACAACTTTAATATGTCGATTCCGCATGACCTCGAAGATATTGCGGAAGAGCCGGAAGAAGCGAGTCGAAAAGAAGGCGAAGATGAAGCAGAGGCTCCAGCAGAGTCGGCGTCTGAGCTCCCTCAGGATCCAATACCCGCCGCCCTACCACCTCCTTCAGGTCAATCCGTGCTTCTCACTCCAACACTCCCTTCGACATCTATGCCACCTTCTGCTGTCTCTATGCCTTTGTCCGCCATCCCGACCCACGCCGCAAACGCGTTCTCGCAGTCGAGCCTCGCCAAACGATCCCCGCCCGTTCCCGGAACTTTAGCGATGCCACCAGGCCTTCAAGGCATGAGCCATAAAGATGTTAGGCGGAAATTCAACGCATTCAAGATCAACGCTATCTTTTCCTTGAACAAGGACCTTATCAGGTTCGTACAAAATCTTACAGACTTCTCCAGCCCGTCAATTATCACCTCACACGTCTTTCAATGTTAGGATTGGAGGCGAAATGCAGAGCCGTCCACCTGTCAACGAGGAGGAGTACTCCCAGTGAGTCATGCTCACCTCACTTTTTCCATCGTGCGAAGCTGATCGATGGAGCCAGACTTACCGCTCGACTGAACGCAAACCTACGGTACCTTGCTGCTATGAAAGATCAATTCGAATCGCGCGATAACGTAAGTTGTATCTCTGTGTCCTGCGTGACTTCCCCCTTTGCTTACTTCAATCACATCAGCGTCGCCCTGCTCCACCACCTCCTATTCTCGAAGCTCCATCGACTCCCATCCTCGGCGCACGACTCTCAGCTTCATACACTCAGCTCAAAAGCTACTTCGTAGCAACGGAAAAGTTTGAGATGCAGAGTCGACCTGGTCCGATCCTGACACCCGTTCAGCCAACCGTGGCGCTTCCAACCATGGCGACTTCTGAGCCTAAGCGGAGTGAGGGTCTAGTGCCGAGCTCGAGCGCCCTCGCCCTTCCCTCAACGATTACGAGCACGGACGGCGCGCCGGGTGTCGAGGGCGATTCGAGGACACGATCGGATGGAGCTGCTGTGCCCGAGGCTGCCGCAAGCCCCTTCGCGCTGAGTTTGTCGAAAGCGCCTCAAGTTGGTGCAGGAGTATCCCCATTCGCCGAAGCCGCCGTCTCTCCGCCTTCTTCGCGCCCAGTACGCAGTAAGCGGTTGAGTCCGGCGGGCAAGCGAGCACGAGAAGATGAGGTGGAAGAGGAATTGGAACGGAGGTTACTCCCCGAACCAAAGAAGGGAACGGACGTGTCGGCGGGGAAGCAAGTACAGGGGCACGAGGCTCAAGAGGCGTCGAATCGCAGAGTACTTCCCGAGGTACAAAGAGCGCCAGACGTCGCTGTAATGACCGCCCAATCGACAGCTTCGTCTCGCCAATTCAACGCGGCATCGCAAATCGAAAGTCCTGCCCCTGCTTTCTCGTACCCGACTCCTTCGTCGGCGCCACAAAACGCGCCTTCGCCTAACAACGGTCAGCTCGCCTACCCGGCACCTCAGCCTCAATCTCAAAGTCGGGCGTCGACTCCGGGGAACGCGACTGGACCTCCAAGGCCTTCCTCTCAGGCTTCGCTCTCGTCCTACCAGCCGTCATTATCAGCCTCCTCCTCTGCCATCCCGTTTCCCACAAACCCCGCCTTGTCGAACTCGTCCCCATACCCTGGTCAATTCCAGCTTGGTGGTCCTCCAAACTCGATGGCCGCTATTCCTGCCCACCTCCAGCCGCATCAGAGTCCAGCTCATCAGTTTCAGCAACTCACGCCACAGCAACAAGCCTTTATCCGTCAACAGCAACAACTCGGGTTGGCAGGTCAACAACAATCGCCCGCCGCTCAGCAGCACTATGCTGCTCTTCGACAACAGCAGCAGCAACAGCAACAGCAACAGCAGCAGCAGCAGATGGACATTGATCCCGCTACTGGGCAGAGACGAACATCTCATGGACGTTTGGACGCTGGAAGTCCCCGAGGCGCTCCCACTCCCCCGCCCGCTCGCCCAATGTCCTCGCTCAGCCAGCGCCAACCAACGGCACACAGCTCCCCGGGCTACCCTTCGCAGGATGGTCAGCAACCTCATTCTCAGTTTCAACAGCCGTTGCAACCACCTCAAGGGCAGCGACCTCCACCTCAGCAACCGTCGCTCGCTCAGCTGGCTCATGAATATCGTACCGCTCACGAGCAGTACACCAACGTACGGAATATTCTCGAGGCGCCTACCTACGCCCAGCTTCCTCCTCCCGTTCAAACCAATCTGCAAGTGCAACTGGATGGTCACTACCAGACGATGCAAATGGCCAACAACCGCTTCCAACAAGCGTCAGCCGCGGCGCAAGGTGCCGGTTCGAATGGTATGGGATACGCTCGTGCCATGAGCCCGGCCACGAAGCCACCTGGGCCACCAGGTCGACTAAACTCGTACACCCAAAGCCCGTCTGCCGGGCACGCTCAAGTTCGCAATGTTAGTGGAGGGTTTGGAGGAAGTCACGCCGGCAGCGTTGCAGGCAGTCATGCTGGAAGTCCGCCACCGAGTGGTTCCCAAGGAAACTCTGCCGCTGAAAGCTCAGCTTCCTACTTCCGTGAACAGTGCGTTGCGACAAGGCTCACTCGTTTCTGCTTCTCTGACTCTCCTACTTCTGACTTGTCAGGCTCGCCCAGCAACAAACGCTGTTGAGGTCTCAATCGCCTGCACTCAACCAGCAGCAAGCTTCGCTTTCCGGCTTCAACCAGCACCCGAACGGACCGTACCCTGGTGCCATAAATCACCCTCGCCCTGCCTCGACCCAGCAACATCCTCAATCGCAGTACTTCAACCCGACCTCCAGTCAATCGCAAGGATCTCCCGCTCCGTTCTCGGCTCCTTCTCCAGCGTACTCTCAAAGTGCCGCTCCGTCTCCGTATACGGCACCTACGCCAAGACCGTATACGGGTGTGGACTCACCAGCTCAGTCTGCCGGAGCGCCGTCGCCCGCCGCCTCTACTTCCTCGAAGGCGCCTGCTCGAAAGACTCGGTGAGCTTCGCATGTCTTTTCCAGTGTCGAATCTCTTTTTCATCATTCGTTTCTTCTCTTTCAGCCCTACAAAGAAGCAGCAGCAAGCGGCAGCAGAAGAGCAAGAACGGGTCAAGGCTCAGCAGTTGAAGGCGCGAGAGGAAGCCAATCGAGCTAGGCAAGCGCAGCTCGATCAAGAAGAAGCTCTGAGACGTGACGCCCAAACTCGAGTCAACGCCCAAGCCCAAGGTGAGCACAGTCTATTTTACGAATTTCATACGGTGCTTACTTGTCTTGTCTCGCACCAGCGCAAGCGAACGCCCGAGCCCAGTACGAGCAGGCACAGAGGAACGCGCAAATTCAGCAGCAGCAAGCTTACGGCAGGCAACAAGCAGGCTACCCACCTCAGCAGCAAGGTGGTCCGCAACAGTATCAATACCAACAATCCGCGATGGCCGGCGGTATGCCTCCGCCACACTTGGGAATGCAAAAGTCGGCGCCACAGGTTCGTTTATCAGCCTGGGTGACAGCGAGGAGTGACTGACGTCCGCCTTCCTTTGAATATAGCAATTCGCCGACCAACGACAGTTACTTCAGCAGCACATGATGCAGCAGAACGCTCAAAATGCTCGAAACGCACAGCACGGGATGTTGTCGGCACCAGCAGCAGCACCCACCGTGCCGTCGCAGCCCTCGCCTTTCCTCGCCGGCGGGTTTGGAGCTGTGGCCGCGCAAGACACCCTGGCCGGCTACACCACTGCTTGGCCCGGGACACCGACAAACTACGGCACACCAACCACCGGAATGAGCGATTGGGGAGGCACGGGAGGAACATCGACGCCGTCAGGGCTCCCACAGAAGGAGGTAAATTGGGATGACTACCTCAACTCGACGTGAAGAAGGGTAGCAGCTAGTGGTAGTGTGAAAAGTTTGTTCTTCGGCTTTCGCAGGGATCTGATAGTGATGTAAGACGTAAACATTTTCAGGATACAACAATTAAATAGGGGAGGTGCGACTTCTAGAAACGCGGTCCTAGACAAATCGTTTCCACATTCACACGTTAAACAGCGCCAGGAGCGCTTCCCGGTAGTGACCTGAAGTTTCTCGTCTTACGTTCTCCTTCAACGTTATGCCATACTTCGTCATGTAGGCCGTTTGGATCTGGGCAAAGCGTGCCTTATCCCAATGAGCTCTGAGCAGCCTGCGAAGCAAGCCAAAACGCTTGAATACACGAACTCGGACGGACCAAAACTGAAGCTCACCGAACGACCAGGAGAACGTCCCTCGTACCAGCTCCCACCATGGTCGCGTTGAGCATCTTCGCGTCTCGCCCTGCAGTCGATTTCCGATTTCAATAGCGAGTCAAAGAATATAGAGGATGAATGATCGGACACTCACAGCAACCATTTGTATCCCGTTTACCACCTTCTAGAGCGTATAACAGCGCTTTCTGGAGATGCCCCGAAACACCTCGCTTCACATCATGCGTGAGACTCGTCCTTCGAGTATGGAGGTATACCTGTTGAAGGCGATTCAAATGTACCGGCGATCGACAGAATACAATTCTCGCACTGGAAAAAAAAAAAAAAACGTCAGCCTTCGCGTTGCATTCGTACTTTCAAGCTATCTCAAGCCACTTACACCAAGACAGGGTCGACGCTTCCCAAAGCAAGACTTCTCAACTTGATAGCCGCATCCATGTCTCTCATGTCACTTTGCACCAACCCCTCGTTTACAAACGGAGGGTTTGCGCCGTAAGCCATCCCAAACCCAGCCGACGTTTCCGGGCCATGTCCTTGGTCTGGCAGATCGCTCCAGACAGCATTTAGTGCAATCTCGAAGCAGGTCTTCGTCTTAAGAGACAAGTCGTCGAGGATATAGGGGTTAAAAGTCCTTCCCTTGCGTTTGGTGAAGTGAGCGCGAAGGAGAGCGAGGGAGGATGGAGGGCGACCGATGACTAGATCGGTGAGAAGAGCCTACATAGCTGATGATGTCAGCGAATGAGCCTCTACTTAGAACTCGGAATCTACCTCATTTGTGCCTAGACCAGAAATCGCTTTTTCCACCCAATGAGCGTCGGCGTTGAGAGGGCCTTCGCACAAGAGCAGGTCAGCAAATTTGAACGCAAAACCGCTCATCCGCAATATAGCATATCGAGTTCTCATACCTCGCGCTAGGCTCATGCATACATCTTCGAGATGTCCGGTAAGCGATTTTTCCAACGTTAGAAGAAGCTCCCGCTGTGTTCTTTGACGGTAGGCGAATGCGAAAGGCGCCAGTCTCAACGGGGGCATCGAAGTCAGAACATTGATGATCGACGTCTGATCTGTACCGAATCCCTGTGAAAATTGGATCGAAAGACGTGAAGCGACTTTAGAATCATCCTTTCCCTTCCTTCGTAGGGTAACCGGTCGCCTCGAAAAAAACGCACCTTCGTCGCTTTCCGGATGACTTCGACCTCTCTTGCCATCAGTCCAGGATCATACCCATCTACTACCACCTGTGGGCCCATCATCTCTGAAGCCGGAAAGAGTGGATTGTCGCTTGGATGGACTGGCACGCCCAGATAAGTTCTTGGTATGAACGCGCCACCCTGCTGCTGATGTCCGAAGGAGGGCGGGGCGGGCGAAGAGAATCCTGGTTGTGTCGTCTGGGATCCATAAGGCTGTTGAGGAGCAGGGTGGGAGAACTGTCCAGCGGCTTGTTGATACGGGGCGTTCTGGGGCGGAGCTTGATTGTAACCTGTCGAGGGTGGAGCTCCGTATCCGAAGGGGACGGGTGCTTGCGGCGCGGAATAGTGGGAACAGTTGGGAGGTGGTGCGCCGTAGAGCTGAGAAGGGGGAAGCGGAGAGTGGGAAGGTGCAGGTGCGCCCGCGTAACTTGTCGGAGTTTGATATCCGCCAGTGTTTAAGGGTGGAGGGTT
>JASZXU010000685.1:0-15804 GCA_035521515.1 Phenoliferia sp. Uapishka_3 | reverse complement strand
GTGCGAGAGTGGGGGAGGGCAGAGCTGGGGTAGGTGGCGCGGAAGAGGACCTGATGGAAAGGTCTACTTCGGCCGTCAGCATCGAAGGATCGGGCGAGGAGTGGGAAGGTTGGGTGGGAATTGAAGGTGTCGTTGTGTTGGGTGCGATGAGAGTTTCGGACGCCTCGCCGGAGATGATCGTGGGCGAAACGTCCTCGGTTGTCGAGACAACAGTCTGGGAGCTCGTGGCGGCGAGCCGAACAGCTTCCGGGTCTTCTGTGGTCGTACTCGGCACCTCCTGCAACTGGTACCAGCCTTGTGGTATCAAGCCCCTGGATTCCTCGCCCTCCACTTCGAGGTATCCCAAGCTCCAGCCGCCGCCCAAATCTTCGTCCTCGATACAAAGTGCAACGCCGGCTTCGAACGAAAGCTCTCCGAATGCAGTTACACCACTGAAAGCTATGAGAGACACGGCTGGGATGGCGACGGCGAGGTCAAGAATGTGCTCCTCGCCCTCCTCTTCATCGTCCAATGATCCGCTAGCTTCATCTCGAGGGAGACCGGAAGCCTCTGTTGCCGAGCCTGACGAAGGCGATTCCTCGAGTACCGGAACGTGAAGCGAGGAGAGGTCGGGGACAGGAGGGACTGATGTAGAGGGGTCGATCAAAGGATTTGGGAGGAGCGGGTCGAAGAAAATGCTGGTACGTATCGGCTTCCCTTTTAGTGTCGCCGTCTTCGGCGCCCTTGGTTTCCTGATCGTGCTTCCACCACTCTCTGATGCACCCCGGGTGTCGCGACGTTGCGGCTCGTCGAACTCGGCTCCTCCGCCCGCTTTGAACATCTCTTCGAGAGGTTGAGCACCTGGCAGCTTGCCCTTGGCGATGAGCCATTCCTCCATGCCTGACGCGACTGACCCGTCTACAGCGTCGTTCGTTCTGACGCCACTGTGAGCTCCCTTGATTGTCGCGTCTGCGTCTTCCTCATCGTCGCCCAGAGGAACGGGCTGCGATGCGCGTGACCAAGTTGGCATTTTCGGATAACCAGCGGCCTTCTTGCCGTTGCTCCCTGACCCTCGGCCGCGCATACTCATCGTGAGGTGAAGCGGTCTGTGGATGACAAGCTGTCAGCACGCCGCGAGCCCATGTGATCATTGGCTTACTTTGGTGGAGGAGGCGGTGGGGGGCTCCTGAGTGTCGAAGAGTCTGCCATGGAGATGGACATCCGAAGTCTACGTTCCTGGAGTCGAAGGAAGTTGGAGCCAAAGGGAGGGCATGACCAGCTGCACACCCCTCTTCGCCGTGGTCCGTGCTGAGCGGCAAGGGGTTACAAACATCTTCTCAGCCGTAAAGATGTGTGTCGAGATGGGAAGACGAGCTACGATGAGCTGGCAGCTAGCAAGACGTCGTCGCTTGGTTGACTTGCGAGCTTCACCACGAGAAACCAGCCGCAGTCGACGGAAGACGGATTGAAGCTGATAGTCGCGCCGTAACTGCAGAACGAGTCAAGCTGGGTGTTAGCTCTGTACCATAAATGGAAGAACTGATTCAGCGAGAAAGGTGATACAGCACGAGCGGCGAAAAGATCTTGTTAAAATCCCCTTTCTTGACATACTGTACGAGCTGCGCCGCGGAGTTGGGCTTTTCCGAGCCATCATCTTCATCTCGACGCAACTCGACGATCTCAACCGTTCCAACACCTCTGGCCGCAAGTTTCCCACAACATACCCAAAACCCTCTTCTCTCTCAGTACCGCGCACTGAATCGTTGAAGCTTGATTCTTGGCACCGCGCGCGGGGTTGCCTGCCCTTAGCAGCAGCTGGTCACGTCAAAGAGCGATGGATCAGGATCGCGAAGCCACTCCGCCAGCCTGGACGAAGGATCAAGAGGAGGTGCTCGCTGCCCTCGTCGCGGATGTGGAAGATGTCGACTGGGAGGAGATTGCAGGCGCGTTTGAAGGTACGCAAACCGTTGAAAGTCTTCAGGCCAAGTGGAAGGAGCTTCGAGGTACTTCCAGATTTCTTCCCTTTGAACTGAGATCGAGGTGCTAACATTGCCGAAGCAGCTGTGTCGGAGAGCGGCGCTAGTGGGGGTAAGCATATGGCATGCAGGGCTGTGCATTCATCTGATTAGTTATCTTTCAGGTGGACCCATTGATGGTGTTAAACAAATGGAGAGGACTTGGACCGCTGAAGAGGACTCCTTCATCATGTCTGTGGCGGGCGAGGAAGTTAGCGCCAACGCCGACAACGCAGTGCCCATTTTCGAGGATCTGGCTGGAACATTGGGCTGCCACTCGTCAGTAGTTCGGAAACGCTGGGAGGAGCTGATAGGCGAGTTTGCGTGCTGCAACCGATCCGAAAGATACTAACGCCTGCTTGATATTGCAGCTCAAGTCCCGCCAGGAGTGAAAGACACAATCGGTTGGCCTCTTTCCTCTCGTCTATATCGATTTCAATTAAAAATCAACATTCATTCCCAACTCAGATGAGGCGGTCACTGCCCAAGGACCCGCTACTCCCTCGTCCGCACCCGACGTCAAGCCAATCGCTGACATTTCCGCCACGGAAGAAGACATTTCAACACCCTCTATATCAGGCTACGGCAAGCCTAGATTCTAGCATCAGCTGAGACATCGTGCTGAGATCATCCCCAGATCCACCAGAATCGAAATCGGTGGTGGGTGCGACAGAAAACGGTGGGTCTGCGACAGCGGAAAGCAATCCTAGAAAACCCAGTGAGTCGGGAGGAATCAATTTCAGATCATGCAACCGTTGAATCTCGTATTTAGGTCAGCCCCTACCTTCATCAGATGGAGTAGCCAACAAAACAAGTTTAGTGGCGGCCCCGACTGCAGAGCCCGCCAGCGACGCCGACGGTCCCTGGACAGCGGAAGAAACACAACGCCTCATGGCCTCGGCATACCACTCCCTTTGCTCTCCAAATTTAAACGTCGACCCCGCCCAGATTTCGGCCCTATTTCCCCATCGAACACGGGAAAACGTTATCACTCAATACAAAGCCGTTTACGCAAAGGACTACGCCCACTTCAGCAGTGAGTGATTCGTGCCCACTCGGTTACACATGACTCACGAGAGTGGCACCCAGACAACGAGTATCATCTCTGGTCACCAAGTACCATCCCAGCTCTGATGTCCCTCACTTCCACCCTCGAGCGCAAGGAAATCGATTGGTACAAAACAGCTAGCCGCTTCCAAAACATCAAAGCCGTGTCTCTGAGATTTGGGTGGCTGGTTGAAGTTGCCAGGCGTAAGAAAGCTGGCGAGCCAAACTTCACTGAGGAGGAGAAGGAGCAAGGTCGGCGAGCGGCCCTGGTGGCGGCGAAACCAGCCAGTGAGCTCCGAATTGAAGCTGATACCTGCTCATTTCTGACCCCTCAGCGTGTACCACTAGTCATGCTTCCTCCTCGACATCCATCTCCCACACCAGCTCCGCAGGAACAGCTCAACACCAGGCCTCCCGTCGCACCCGCCTCGACCTCGGACCTCAATCTCTCTATGGCTTTTGCAACCGCTCAGAGACAGCGTCGAATAATTCCGAAGATGACGGATGTTGGGATACAACGACTCTTGTCAGAGGCCGCCGATAACTTGCCTGCGAGTCACCCAAAATGGGTTCAGTTGGCGAGTGAACTACCTGGCGGAAGGTCACCGGCCGAGCTGAGGCAATACTGGAGGGCCAATCTGAAAAATCGTATGTATGCGTGAAACGGTCCATTGAGAATCGGCTGACATACATTTCATGCACAGCGCTCAGTACCAAATACAACGCTATGAGGCAGCAACTTCTGCAGGAGCAGCGTGAAGGAAAGGATTCTGGTAAGAGATCAGAAAATTTTCAAAAGGGCAAGAACTTACCTGTGATTTCCCAGTAGCTCAATCTCAAGCCAGCCCCTCCGACTACTCCCCAGCAACATCGACTGACATGCGTAAATCGACCTCGAATGACTCGCACCGTGACAGGAGTCAATCGTATGTATCAGACCTCGAAGAAGAGTTACCTTGGGGCTTAGAAGAGGACGAGGCCTTGCGGACGTACCCGTCGACAGCGCTCATTCCAGGCGAGAGGTCATCTCTCGCCCTTCGATTCCCATTTCGTACCTTCGGCGAGTTACAGCGTCGCTGGAATATGCTCAATTCAGGTAAGTCCTTCATACCGCACACTAATCTTGTTTTCTTGGCTGAACGAGACGCGTTCTTGACTTGCAGACATCGCGTCATTTTCTTCTCCGGCTCCGATTGCCAGCACCTCTACCACACCCTACTCTCCTCCCCCGACCGATATTACGCAAACCAAATCCTCAACAACCGCCTGCGCCCTCCAGGTTGCAAAAGTTGATAACTCATCGACTTCGCCTGCGCTCGGGGGTGAAGACGACCTGCCCAACGCTGCGAAGCGCGCTCGAACGTCTCTCTCTCTCACGGAGAACACAAATCATACTCTACCACCTACAGATCCGAGGGCGGAATCTTATATCGATTCAAGTGCTGATCCTTCGATGTCCGAAGATATGGCAGAGTATATAAGAAAAAGGGATGCAGCGTCGGCGGCCATGGCGAGGTTGCGGAAGAGGAGGCTTTCGAGGGAAAGTGGTGAAGGAACAGGTACTTGAAAATCCAAACTTCCGTATTTCCTTCATGAGTTGTCCTAGTGCGTACTTTCTTTCCCTTGCGAAGGCGACGTGTTGCCTCGCGATTTTTGTAGTTGTGAAGACGCCCACCGCGCTACGCCACGACTTGAAGAAAGAAGAAAAGAGGAGGAAAAGAAAAGAAATTTCCATGAATTGCCGGCGAAAGGGGAGCCCCAGTCCACTCCGCCCGCGATACCCCGCCTTCGGAGGATAACGGGAGTCCGCCCGGCCGTCACATTCTTCGTTCTGCCCCCTCCAGCAAGTCTACATAAGTAGTGTTAGACAGAAAGCGCTTCCAATCATTAATAAGCAGTACCCAAGGCTGCGTCGGGCTGGAGAACGGCTTCCGTTCTCGCTGCGAGCGTGAGCGCGGAGATGGCGGCGGCACGCGCTGGCGCGGAGAGGGCGTTGTCTTCTCGATAGGAATTTCCATTGCGGCGGTACAGATGTGGTATTTTATTATGAATAGTGGTGTCGAGAACAAGAGAGCACATCGGGTGGAGCCGTGGCTGGGCGACCGGCTAACTTCTCCCCGAACCAACTTGCGCCTGCTTCGACCGCCAAAGGCAACAGTCGCCCTGTACTTGAGTGAAGATTTGGCCGCTCCCTCGCTTGACTTCAATCCCCACTCATCTTCAAACATCAATCATCATGACAACTTTCAACATCCCTGGCGTGCAGGTCGTAGGTGAGTGCTCTTGCGAACCCTCCGTGCCCCGCACTCGGTGCTGTTCTCGAGGTGTTGGTAGCCGGGAGGCACCGGTCTGGATTGTTGGTCGAAGGAGAGGACACAACTTTGTCACGAGGGGGAACAAGCCGCGCACTATCACTCGAGTCTGCACTGACGCCGTCTTATCATTTGCGCCACTCTCAGGCAAGGTCGAAGGCGCTCACGCTACCATCATCACACCCGCCGCACTCTCCTTCCTCGCCGTTCTCCACCGAAACTTCAACCCCATTCGCAAGTCTCTCCTTAATAAGCGCAAGCTGCTTCAGGCCCATTACGATGCCGGTGGCCTTCCCGACTTTGCGAAGGAGACGGCGAGCATCCGAGAGGACCCGAGCTGGCAAGGACCCAAGCCAATGAAGGGCCTCGAAGACCGTAGGGTGGAGATCACTGGTCCCGTTGACAGAAAGATGGTTATCAAGTGAGTACTAACGCGCCTGCGCGACGCCTGGCTCCTGAGCTGGACGGCCGAGGCTGACGGGTATTTGTTGACAGCGCGCTTAACTCTGGCGCCTCCACTGTGAGTCTTTTCTTTATCCGCGCCATCCTCTCAGCTGATTCGATTGTACAAATCCCTACAGTTCATGGCCGACTTTGAAGGTAAGAAGCCGTCGGTGAATAGGCCCTAGTCACCGTCGGCTAATGCGTCATTACCTCCACCTTCACAGACTCCAACGCTCCCACTTGGCACAACAACCTCGATGGACAAGTTAACCTCCGAGACGCTATCCGCCGAACCATCACCTTTAAGGGTCCCAACGGCAAGGAGTACAAGCTCAACGATAAAATCGCGACTCTCCTCGTTCGGTATGCTGCCAATAAACTTCGCAGATTTGACGATCGACTAATACTTACGACTGCAGTGCTCGAGGATGGCACCTTGACGAGTCACACATCATCATTGATGGACAGCCGATGTCTGGATCCATGTTCGACTTTGGTATCTACTTCTTCCACAACGCCGCCGAACTTCTTGCCCGCGGCTACGGACCTTACTTCTAGTGTGTCTTTATTCACTGAATCTCGAGGAACTGAAGACTGATCCAATACTTGGTCAGCCTCCCCAAAATGGAGCACTCCCACGAGGCCCGTCTATGGAGTGCGTTTTTCCCAAGAATGTGCCGATTTGACGTTCGCTCATATTTTTCCACGACAGACGATATCTTCAACATGTCCCAGGACCTTCTACAAATCCCCCGCGGAAGCATTCGTGCCACCGTGCTCATCGAGACCATCACCGCCGCTTTCCAGATGGACGAGATTATTTGGGAGCTTCGCGAGCACTCTGCTGGACTCAACTGTGGGCGTTGGGACTGTGAGTTTTGGTCTCCTCGAGCTCTACAAGCCCTTGTACTGACTTCACGCATTTTTCAATCCAGACATCTTCTCGTTCATCAAGAAGATGCGCTTCAACAAGGACTTCGTCTTGCCGGATCGCTCTCACGTCGCCATGACCGTGCCTTTCATGGACGCCTACGTTCGCCTTCTCATCAAGACCTGTCATCGGTACCATTTTTTCCTACTTACTTTCTTCCTGTTGAACCTCTCGGCTCACCCTGATTTAACTGCAGCCGAGGAGTCGCCGGAATCGGAGGAATGAGCGCTCAGATCCCAGTCAAGAACGATGACCTGAAGAATAACGCTGCGATGGCCAAGGTTCGCGCTGACAAGACTCGTGAAGTCGAGGCTGGTCACGACGGAACCTGGGTTGCCCACCCTGCTCTTGTCCCCATCGCATTGGAGATTTTCGGAAAGATGACTGGACCCAACCAAGTTCGTCGCTTTGATTCAAGTCTTGGGAACAAAACGCGCATACTGATTATTATTCTTGAATAGTATCACATCAGGCGCGAAGATGTGAACGTTACTGCATCTGACCTGTTGAACACAAACGTTCCTGGAGGAATCTCGGAGGAGGGTGTCCGCGACAACTGTTCGGCGCTTCTTCACTATTGTGCCAACTGGATCGGAGGTCTTGGTTGCGTTCCCGTCAACAACATGATGGAAGGTAAGTCAAATCAATAGTCAGCTTCTTCATCTGTTTGCTCACTACGGACTTGCAGATGCCGCCACCGCCGAGATCTCACGTGTGCAGCTTTGGCACTGGTGTTACCACGGCTCGTCCACCACCGATGGACAAAAAATCACCCACGCCTTTGTCGACAGGCTGCTTGATGAGGAGACGGTCAAGGTCAAGAAGACTGGACTTGATCCCAAGCGTGTCGACATTTGTGCCGCGTACCTTCGCGAGCAAATTAGGAACAAGGCCCTCACCGACTTCCTTACCAGTGATCTTACGTGAGTCTAGTCCTCTTATATACGAGCTCACTTTCGACCGTTACTAAACTACCCTTGCATATCAGGCCTTTCCTTGTTGACTCGGCAGAGCCTGGACGCCCGAAGCTTTGAGTGGGAAATAAAAACCGCTACACCTGTGACTACGAATTGAAGTGTGAACGACCTTTGTCCTTTTGTAATTGCATACTCCGTCTGAAACAACACTTGGGTCTTTGAGGCTCACATGAGAATCTGCGCCGTTTGAGAACGAGTGGGGGTGTCATAAAGCTCAATGCAGCCAGTGCATTATTATACAACTACGAAGTAGGGAAGTAGGTAGCAGCATGTACAAAAAGACAGTCGAAGGCTAGCTCAGACGATGTCACCGTTTAGCTCTTTTTCGAGCCTATCCTCGTATCTGGGCGTCGCCCCCGGATCGGAAAGCGAGCCCTTGCGCACATAGTAGGAGTATCAGCTCGAGAACTTCAAGCTGATAAAAGTTGGGGCACCCCTCACCAGCTCAATTGGGAAGGTAACAGCGCGGCGGTTCCGTTCTCTTTCGAGATCAAAATCAGTGGAGACAACGACATCCTCTCTTTCATTCCATGGGAAGTTAGCAACTTCCCATCGCAGAGGTCAGACACTCTTACGCACCGAATAGTGACCGTAATTTGATCATTTGGCCCACGAGTTCCGCGTCGGCCAGACGCGTAGGTCGAGATTCCATGCCCATGACCGTACAATTTTCCTGAGTCGGTGTTGAGCCCCTCGCCAGACTTTCGAGAGATCACTTCGGAGCCGAGCTTTAGTGAAACACTGCTGGACAAAACTTGGGAGCATCTTACAGGACACGATCAAACTGAAGCAATATGCCTGCAAGTCCTTTCTGAGTGAACGCTGAGTAAAACTTTCTAGCTGGTGTTTCACTAACCTTCACGACAACTTTATCCACCAGCACTGTCGAAGATCTTATCAGCTCCGCTCGAAAAGGTTTGTGATCCCAGAAAAAATCGTACAATACCACAAACCGACATCGTTTGTCACCAGCAGAACAATCAGGATGATTTGCAGAAAGGTTGTGGCGGTGTTTGTCTCGATAGACCTCAGCGCGATGGCAGTCAATGTACTTCAAAAGTAGATCAGAGCAATTCTGAGCCCCATCGGAGTGAAACTACGCACCCATGAAGCGGAGACCGCTTGAGGTGCCGCCGTGGGACAATGATCAGATGCCAGGTCATCCCAATCGAAATCAAAATGTCCGATAGTGCACAGAAAGTTAACCTGTCAGGGTTTTGAGTATCCTTCATTCTTGTTGTTTCTCACAGTCAATATTATGAAGAATTACCACGCATAACCGACAGGACTGACGTCTCGCGAACGGCGTCAGCTGTAGAAGGCTCGGGGATAGAGAAATGACTTTACAAGACCTGCGTGAGCTCGCTAAGAAGCTGAACGTTGGCCCATACTGACCTGCGACCGAAACCATTTGGATTCAATTCTCGCTCGTCAAAGTAAGAACAGGGATCTTGCATACACGGCCCACATGATAGTGCCTGTGGAGTCGCAATGAAAGTACCAAGTGAGTTCCAGCTTCTTCATATCAACCTTAATCAACTGACCAAATTGTGCGGCACTGAGACAAGAAATAGCGCATGGCAGAACCCACGACCACTGACCGCCAGGAAGATGCGTGATTTTGAAAAGCCTCCAGGCGAAGAAATTCTGCTGAGTTTTTTTAATACGGTGATATGGGTCTCAAAGACACTAGGATCTCACCTGGACGACGAAAGGCAAGAAACCGAGTAAAAAAGTTGACGCCACAAATTCTCTGATACAAGGAGAGAGTGAGGACGAGACGTCGCTTTTTGAATCTTAAATGTTCGACTTACTTTGGCATTAGTGCTAGGACCGCCTCATTCGTATAGTTCTTCACCATCCAACGGTAGCTCCAAACGCCATCAAGTATTGTATCGGTAGTCGACAGGGTCAGGGCAAGTATCACGGTGGCCTTGAGAAGCCAGCGATCATTGGGAACTGAAGTTTGCTTCAGTTGCCATTCCTTTTCTTCCATGAAGACTCCTTACATCTTGTGAAATACGTAATAGCTGTTGTGAGGTCAATTAAATGCAAGCGCAACAGTACTGTCAGCGCAGCTCTGCGGTGCGAAGCAAACAAACGACCAGAGACACACCTGTCGATAGAACGAAACCGCACATCAAGTACTGCAACAGTTCATCAAATCAACTCTGAAGCTCCCACGCAGCGGCCATATAGTTTACTGACCGAAAGAAGGGAGGATACCAGCTGAGCCGAATGAAGAATGGATAAGCAAAGGTGGGTATACGGTATGACGAATCGTCAACGTGAGGGACTCACCAAGGCGCCAGCAGTCTTTGTGAGTACCTTGGACATGGGATCCGAGACGTGGATGTTGATCAAAGAGTGTGTGGCTTTCGGAAACGAGATGGAATGAGGAGAAGAGCGAGAAGGGCTTGAAGGTATCGCCGTGAATTAGACCGATAGAATGCACCTCCGCGGGGTCGGCTTCAAATCGAGTCCTTCGCAGACAAAATGAGTCCTGCAGGTAGTAAGTCAAACCCTAAATACATACCAGGGCAAGTTGAAACGTTGAAGACTGGTGACTCCGTCTCCAGCCTTTAAGTCTCGCTGCAACAAGCAGTACTGTACTTCTACACCTTCGCAGGAAAAGTTTTCATCTTCAAAGGCGTGGCAACGATTTGGCGTGTGTCACAGAGAAGATGCAGCTCTTAGGCGATTTGAGGAAGGCTAGAAGCATTTGTTGGTCGAAAGCACACAGGCTTCGACTTCTTCGACGGCGGCGTCTGTCCGACACCAGGAGACGTCGCGACTGCAGCTGCACTTCAGCATGCTACAACCTCACCGGGCGCCCAACTTAGAACGCTCCGGCATCACGTAAACACATACCTGGCAGCTCGCATAAATACACACAATGTCTCGTGCAGTTTGTACAGTGTGTACAGTGTACGATGCCCTGAAAATGTGTACCGTAGCTTTGCATGTGTCGACATCCTTAGCAGACGTCGCAATCACTGACTTCATGACTAGCGCGAGATCACCTCCTTGCTGACCAAAAGCATCTGCTTCATCTTCGCAGCTATCGATAGAAAAAAGCATTAAATAAGCCCTGAAAGGTCTGGAAGGAATCGACGCACGAGTATAAGGGGGATAGCGAAACTTCATGACCGTCTCGAGCCACGTCGGAACGTGAGCAAAGCTACGCTCGTGGCTGAATGTATCGAACGATCTGTCACACCGACCAGTTAATCGAGTGCGATATTCTGTGAAAAGACCTTACTCACGCTTTTCCGTGATAGTTTCCATACCCGCTAGGACCAGCGCCACCAAAGGGTAAACCTGTCAAATTCAAGGTCAACAAAGTCCCGTTCCAGTTTTGACAAGATTTGGCCGACGAACCTGGAATGATGAATTGAACGAGAACGTCGTTTTGGAGGCATGCGCCTGAACGGGTGTTTTTAAAGACTGTTGAGATGTCTAGTTAGCTTGTCCTTACTTTGATTCCCCGAGTTAAGAGAACGCACTATAGTCCTTGTTTGCGGTACTCTGCGTGAAAACGTAGAGGGCGAGAGGATTGTCGTGGTCGTTGATGTAGTCAATCATTTCATCGCTGGTTTCCACCACGACTGGAAGATGGAACGAGGTCAGTATGTACCTGGTGCATTCTTGAGAAACATGATTAGTCACGAATCGGTAGAACCGGACCGAAGATCTCGCCTGTAAAAGGAACTCGCGATCAGCTCCAAGTCGCAGGCGACAGACGCTTTAATGGCGTACCCTGCATCAGCACGTCGTCGGTTTGGACGTCCGCGACTATGGTGATCTCGACTTTGTTGGATTGCTCATCGCAGGTACCACCGATCACAACGCGGCCCTTCGTCTCGTCGATGAGTGTCTTAATGCGATTGAACTGGTTGCGGCTGACGATCCGGCTATACTGCTGGTTGTCGACGAGGCGTGGGGAGGCGTCCCCTTCGGGAGGATTGAACTCCTTCAAAGCAGACTCAAAAGCAGCGACTAGCTTTGGCTGCATCTCTTGCGTGCACATTATGTAGTCTGGTCTGTTGTCGGTCAAAGGTCAAGACATCAGACTCATGATCAATAAAAACGATCACATCGACTCACGACATGCAGATCTGGAGTGGCAAAGACTCAGTGTTCAATCAAAGCTGGATATGAACCTTACGAATCGGCTTACCTGGCCGCTGTTGACAAACTTTCCCCACATGATCCTCTTCGCAGCCGTCACGACATCTGCATCGTCGAACACGAGCGCAGGACTTTTTCCTCCGAGCCTACATAATCCGACTCAGCAATCGAGCCACCTATCAAGCTGTACTCGAGGTATCACACACTCAAGGGTGACTGGAGTGAGATGCTCTGCGGCAGCATGTGCGATAATCTTCCCAACGGTGCCGCCTCCCTAAGTCAGATCCGACATTAGCGCTAGCAACGACTGGAAGCAATTACGAATAAGACTCACGGTATAAAATATATGGTCCCATCGAAGCTTAAGAAGCGCCGTGGTCTCGTCGATAGCACCGTTGACCACTTTGTAGGCACTCGTGTCCAGGTACTTTGGAATGAGCTCAGCGAAGAGAGCCGCGACCGCTGTATCTTGCTCGGAGGGCTGGAAAGTGCTAGTGAGCATCAAATGTTTGATGCTTCTCGAAAGGTAAACAGGACTACCTTTATGACAGCGGGACAGCCCGCTGCGATGGCACCAACGAGAGGGCCGATGAGGAGACCTGGGAAGGCAAGGTCAGCGACGGACTCAATCGGAGCTTCGAGACCAGAGTAGGTACAAATGGGAACTTCGAGGGTTTGAAAATGTCAGTTACATATCACGAGGCGTAGAACATCACTCTACTCACAATTCCAGGTCCCAATAAGTAGCGAAACGCCTTCAGTCAGGTGTAAAAAGGCGCCGCATCAATACCATGCGAAAATGCGACTGGGGGAATAAATTGAGCGCTCACCCTTAGGGCAGGGTGTGATTGTAGGATAAGAAAGTGCCCAAGTCCAGTTGGTCTTTGCTTTCCTCGTCTTCGCCCAATTGCTTAGCTCCTTACACGCTTCGTTGATCTCATGCTTCGTCGGTTCGAGTTCACAAAGAATCGTTTCGAAAGCCGGCCTCGATAGATCGTGGAATACGGCGTCGGTGATAGCTTTCTCGTTATCTTGCTATGTTGAAGGCGATGGGTCAGCGTCAGACTCCAATCTCGCGCGGGGGAACAGAGGGGTTGCAGAGATGGACTTGCGAGGAGGAAGCCAAGCTTCTTCAATTGGTGCTTGCGCCAGGGGAGAGGACGAGTGGTACCGGCACGAAAAGTGGCCTGCAGCTCCTTGTAGGCCTGTGAAAGATGTAATCAGTGTGAGCTTGAGAAGGGGACGCGTGCGAAGGTCGAGTGGCCAAAAACGCAAGGGAAGCCCACGCACTGGAGTGATCTCTTCGAGAGATGTGTATTTGAGGCCTGTGTTTTCAGTCATTATCGTGATGAGTGGGTGAGTGAAAGGGAGAAAGAGAGAGATCTGGTGTCGCCAAGCGGACTCCGGGCGACCTCCTCTCCCTCTCTCGCAGCGCCCGTGCGTTGCCCGGTCAAATATAAGGTCGGAGCTTGCATGCGGACGGACTTTGTAGGGATTGGTGAGATAGGTACAGAAACAGATTGCAGAGTGTCTCCTGAGGAGAACGAATACGAACAAACGAGGAATACTGCATCGGAAAGGACAGCCGGGAGTCGTGAATTCAAGTGAGCCTGGGAATGGATCCCCTCTTGTAATACGCGACAATGCCGGTCAGGGCAACCAGCATAGAGATTGCCACACGGAAGCGACCTGCCGAAGAGGATTGGCGTTTGATGACGACCCTCGAGACCATGAGCATTTGCTTGAGCTTCGCGGCTGTGCAGGGCAGGCAGTCAGTCATCCTCTTTTAGTTCGTAGTCCCAGAGGATAGTAACAAACGAGTGTAAGGAGGGTATCTCATCCCAAGCGCCATCTAGACGATAAGAGAATAAGTCAGCTCGATTTCCTCTCCGAGAGTGCAGTTTGATTTGGTGCAGGCGTCGCCCAGACCTCAGCCGTTCGGAGGGGAAGTGAGGACAACACTAACCTCCATCCAGGTCGGGACGTGAGCGGCGCTACGTTCGTGGCTGAAGGTGTCGAAAGATCTATTGTGCCGAGTTAGTCAAAAGTGCTCTATCCGTTTCGAGGCGGAATCGACTTACGCCTTGCCGTGGTAGTTCCCGTACCCACTTGCTCCAGCTCCTCCGAAGGGCAGCCCAGGGATAGTAAACTGGACAACAACGTCATTTTGGACGAATGTGCCGGAGCGGGTATTGTTGAAGACTAGGAGGCCCGGAGTCAGCATCTGACGTGATCGCCGGTCACACCTTGAACAAGAACTTACTGTAATCGCGATTGGCCTTCTTCTGCGTAAAGACATATAGTGCAAGAGGGTTGTCGTTGTCGTTGATGTATTGCACCATTTCGTCCTTGCTTTCAACGACGACTGTGCGAGCAACTCAATATGTCGACTCGCGAGTTCGAGAGAAATTTAACAGACTCATTGGGAGGACGGGTCCGAAGATTTCACCTAGACACAGTGAGAAGCGTAAGCTGAGTGGAACTCGACGATCAGAGACTCCAACAAAAAGCTTACCCTTCATGAGCGCGTCGTTCGTCTTAACGTCCGCTACCACAGTGATCTCAATTTTGTTGGAAGTCGCGTCTCTCTTGCCACCAATTACGACTCGTCCGTCCGTATCATCCATGAGCTTGCTGATCCTGTCGAAGTGATTTTTGTTCACGATGGAGCTGTAGTTCTTGCTGTCGACGAGCGACGCCGACACGTCCGACCCCTTCTCGATAGGGTTGAATTCGGCAAGTGCAGACTGGAAGCCTTTGATAAGCTTTGGCTGCATCTCCTTCGTGCACATCACGTAGTCGGGTCTGTGTAAGGGATTGGTTTAGTGTGGCCGAAATTATGTCGAGTAGCGAAGACACGACTTGCGAAATGCAGATCTGTACAAGTTTCCCGTCAGTATCCAGTTTGCCAGGAACACAAGGAGACTCACTTGGCCACTGTTCAGGTACTTTCCCCATATAATCCTCCTCGCAATCGTCTTGACGTCGGCATCGTCGAAGACGAGCGCAGGACTCTTTCCTCCCAGCCTGCAAGATTGAACTCAGCAATGGTATCAACGGGTACTCGCGAATGGTGCTTACTCAAGCGTGACAGGAGTAAGGTGCTCTGCGGCTGCCTTGGCGACGATTTTCCCAACTGTGCCACTTCCGCTAAAGAAAAGAATTCATTCAGTGATGGGTCGCGATTGCTTAGATAAACGAAAGTTATTCGTACGTGTAAAAGATATGATCAAACTTGAGCTTGAGAAGCTCGGTCGTCTCGTCGATAGCTCCATTGATGACTTTGTACGACTTTGGGTCGAGATATTTGGGGACAAGCTGAGCAATGAGGGTAGCCACGGCTGGGTTTTGTTCTGCGGGCTGAGAATGCGGACGAGTCAGTGTTTTGTCTTCGATAAAACATGTCGAAACTCGTTACCTTGAGGAGTGCGGGGCATCCCGCGGATATAGCACCCACGAGAGGGCCGAACAGAAGACCTACACAGGGGAATGAGCGACGAATCCCGAGCAGCTGTATTCTGGGTACGGACCGATGGGGACTACGGAGGTTCGGAGTCGTTAGAAAAGGTACCTTCAAGCTCAGGTGAGATATTGACTCACAGTTCCAGGTGCCAATAATCAAAGCAACACCTCCAAGATAACAAAGTGTCAGCGTCACCGCTCCACCGCGAAGTCCTCATAAACCCGCTCACCTTTCGGGCAAGGAGTAATCGTAGCACTCGCAAGAGCCCAAACCCAATCAGTCTTCGCTTTTCTCGCCTTCGCCCAATGATGAAGTTCCTTGCACGCCTCAACAATCTCGGCTTTAGTCGGCTCGATTTCGCCCAAAAGAGTTTCGTGACCTGGCCTCGACAAATCTTTGTAGACAGCATCAATGAGGTCTTTCTCGTTCTCTTGCTGTGGGTTTCCGAGGTTCAGTAACTGAGCGCCGCGCAGGAAAGGGAAACAAGTGGGGAATATTGTGGGGG
>JASZXU010000684.1:0-15806 GCA_035521515.1 Phenoliferia sp. Uapishka_3 | reverse complement strand
CCCCTCTCTCACATAATAACACAAGGCACCCTCATTTCTCCCTTCAACCCCGTCCCAGTAGTTTGAAATTCCCTCGACTCCGCATCCCTCACTGCTCCCAACAAAATCCAATCAATATCTCACGCGCGACCGACCAAGTCACTCGACGTGCGACAGCTCACCTTCCTCCAAAAGCGATCTCATTTCCTGAGTATTCGAGCTTTCTATCTGAACCAAGCAGTTTGATTTAGATTTTGATGCATTTGATTGAACAGGCTGGGATGAGGAAGAGGAGGTGGAAATGGTGGAAGAGCTCGAGGGCGTCGAGAATAGTGAGGCGGAGGAAATTTGGAAGAGGATTTCCGAGTGGACGTGGGGTTCGGTTGGAGGGTGGATCTGTGCGGAGAGGGGAGTGGTTAGTAGTTAGAGCTGGAAATGGGGAGAGGGAAAGGAGGCTTGCCTCGGAGTGAGGGTGGTGGAGTCGGTGAGGGATGTGGAAAGCTGGGGTGTGCATGGTATGATATAGCGAGCTGGTTGGTGTCCAACGGAGGAGATTACTTCGAGTCACGGATGGCGAAGTAGATAAAAAGAATAGAATGAGAAGACAAACCGAGATTGAGGTGTGTCTGTGAGCCGTGCATCACCGACTTTACGCTGACCGAGAAGTGTGTCAGCATGGGAGGCGACGACGTGAACGAGCTCAGGAAGTTGAAAATCCGGTGAGTTGGCACTGTATTGAAAGAGCTTCTTCTACAATACGAATTGTGTTGAGAGGCGGGATTTGAGGAGTGTTGCGGGCACAGTCTCTGGCCACCTAGCGTGCGAAGGCTGAAGCTTAGCAGTGAAGACGACGTTTTCTTTGCTCTGGAACGGAAGTGGCGGCAGAATGCTTGAATTCCAGTGAAATTCGTTGGATCAGTACTAGAGAAAATAGCCGGTTGCGAGGTAAGCAGAAAAGATGAATCACGTGACCAGCAACAACGCGTCTCCTCCTTTCTAATCCACTTGTTTACCCACCTTCCTTGCCCGCCGTTGCCCCACCGCCCGCTGCTCGCCAGGAAGACGTTCTTCGCTGCGGCCACATCATTGCCTCGTATTCCGATGGCTCGAGCAAGTCGGACGTTCCCCGCTGTGCATACTGACTGGCTTGTTGATGCCTAAACGTTGGACGTCGCGCTCGGCAACGGTACGGTACGGTGCCAGTGCTTCGCTGCGTTGCTGTTCTTCTTCCCCGGAATCTGTGGGCGGCAAGAAAGAACACGGCCCCTCCTTCAGTGGCAAGGTGGATGGCGATCTCCAAGTGGAAAGTTGGAGAGTTGGTGATCTTGGGAGCGGCGTTGTGTTCGCATATGGCTGACCGAGAGTGTCGGTGGTGCATGTATGTCGCTGAAACTGAGCTGGAAGAAGATTTATAAGATTGTGATGAGCGAAAGTTAATCGAGATTGAATCGAGTTGTGAGATGAAAGAGAAGCGAAGGACCGAGCTCATTCAACTCAGACTGTCCAGTCCATTCCCCTTCCCCTTTCATGCATAACCACTCAATCTTCGACACATTCATTCAGGTTGTATGGCAGGACCTTCAACTCCATCAAGAGGGGAGTACGCCTCTCCATCCTTCTCAGCCTACCAAGATCAAGAGGACGATCCACAATCTCAATCTCAATACCGACCGCCTTCATTCCACTCCACCCACGATCCAGTACCCCGCTACGACCCACCCAGACCATACTACGACAACGATGACTCCGACTCCGACGTATTCAGTTCCATAAACGTAGACGGAGACGCTCCAACAATAAACTTCATCCCCGCTCCAGCCGACATGCCATCCTACAGCTTCAGTGAAGACCACGGCGATTCAGAGGAAGTCATTCGAGTAGGAACACCAGGATACCATTTAGGAGAAGATGGCAAGCCGATAAATTATGAGGGAAAGACGGATTGGGAGGATGAGAAGAATGATGTGTCGTTTGATGGGGAGGATTGGGTCGCTCAGAAAGAGGCGAATGAGAAGAGTGAGAGAGCGGGAGAGCGGGGAGAGGAAGATCCGGAAAAGAGTCCCGCTATTTCTTTCATTGGAGGTTTTGGGGAACCACCCGCTGTGAGTAGTCGCGACTCTTGTGGGTAGGCGGGGCGGCGAGCTGACTTCTCGTTGTTGTTTCGACTGCGCGCCGTACTGTGTAGACGGCACAACTCCGACGAAATCGTACGTTGCTGAGGAGGAGGATCAAACTTACGGAAGGAAACTTGGTGTTGGATTGTGCGATTCCGACGAGGTTGGCGGGGTTTTTGCCGAGGAAGGATGATGAGGAGTTTAAGTATACGAGGTGAGAGGCTTTCGCGTCGTGCGCACTTGAACGACACACGTGACTGATAACGCTTTGTATGAAGGTATACTGCAGTGACCTGTGGGGTGAGCTTATCATAAAGGTGTGGTATTCGCTTATCCGCTGACTTCGAACAACTAAAGCCGGAAGAATTCAACGCTCGTAATTTCACCCTCCGACCCCAAGTCAGTACCTTGGCTGTACGCATCATCACAAATTCACTTATCAAAGTTTATTTCCAGCTATACAATCGTAAAACAGAACTTCTAGTAATCGTAACGCTCTACAGCGAGAACGAGGTTCGTCCTTTATCAACGCCGAGGTTAAACTACTCAGCCACCGCCGCTGACCAAATTTCTCGCAGGTCCTATTTTGCCGAACAATGCACGGTCTTATGGGTCAGCTGCTTATACTCTCCCAATGTCTGCATGTTAACCGGCCTGATCCCCACTTTACTTGCCGCAGAAAACATCGCACACCTCTGCACACGATCAAAGTCAAAGACTTGGGGCAAAGATTGCTGGAAGAGTGAGCTTTTTAACAATCACGCATCCTTCCTCAATTCTTTGAAAGCTAACAACGTATGCTGCCTTTCCTACAGAAATCGTCGTCTGCATCGTAGCCGACGGTCGAAGAGCCATCCATCCCCGAGTGCTTGACTGGTTTGTCTGCTCCTCGTCTGCTCATTTCCCAACCTTTCCTCATCCTGACCATCTCTACTTTTCTGTATTCAGTCTAAGTGCTATGGGAGTCTACCAAGAAGGAATGGCGAAGAACAAGATTGATGATAAAGAAGTTCAGGTATGGCCCCTCCCACGCCACCCCTCGCTATCTTCTAGCTTTCGTATTTCTAAGGGTTTGCACCACAGGCACATCTCTACGAATATACCACCCAACTTTCTGTGGATCCGAAACTCAAGTTCAAGGGTTTGGAAAAAGGCATCATGCCTGTGGGTAGCTCTCGCTTCATGTTTTCCGAAGCACGACTGACTCTTGAACAATTCCCCGCAGACACAAATCATGTTTTGTATGAAAGAGACAAAGTCCGCACATATCTAGATTGATAAGCTGGTCTTGCTGTGGCTAACGCTTCGTCTTTCTAGCGCCGGAAAGCTCAACTCGCATCGCTGGGCTCTCGAAGCCTTCGCTCCCCAACTTGACCCAAACGTAATCATCCTAATCGACATCGGTACACTCCCAGGGATCAAATCATTATACCACCTCTGGGTTCGTCTTCATCCCACCTCCCGCATCATACAAATTAGACGATCTCAATCTGATACCTTACCCTTATTCGCTAGAAAACTTTCGATCTAAACTCGAATGTGGGCGGAGCCGCGGGAGAGATTTGCGCGATGAAAGGGAGAGGTTGGGTAGGACTTTTGAATCCGCTTTGTGCGGCTCAGAATTTGTGAGCTGCTTTTTTCGGTGAGGTGAGGGAGATGGGGATGGGGACTGATGCTGTTTGTGGGGCCGATTAGCGAGTATAAAATCTCAAACATTTTGTATGTCCTAACCCTACTTCTCTTTCTCACGAAGAGCTCTGACTGATGCTGTAATTGTGTTGATAAAGGGACAAGCCGACTGAAAGTATCTTTGGCTACATCACCGTCTTGCCAGGTTCGTTTTCATCCGGGCGCGACTTCGATGGTGGGAAGGAAAACATTCTCAACACCTTTCTGTCTGCTCTTTTAGGCGCTTTCTCAGCATACAGATGGAAAGCACTGGCGAACGACTCCCTAGGTCGAGGCCCCCTCAATTCCTACTTCAAAGGCGAGCATCTCGCGGGACACGATGCGGACGTTTTTGTTCGTTTCCTTTCCCCTTTCCACGAGAAAGATGGCCTCTTTCGCTAATCGCTTCTAGACTAACAGACAAGTAACATGTACCTCGCGGAGGATCGGATCCTGTGCTGGGAACTGGTGGCGAAAGCTGGGGAGAGCTGGGTGCTCAAATACGTTAAAGTACGGCAGGGCAGATGAGCTTCGAGGTCGCCAATGCATAGTCGCTGACCGCTTTGTGAATTCTACAGTCGGCCCAAGGAGAGACCGACGTACCGGATACAGTAGCCGAATTCATCGGACAACGACGACGATGGCTGAACGGATCGTGAGCCGAGTTGAGCAGCCTCGCCTCAGACACCTTCGCTGATTTTTGGGTGTGATCAGCTTCTTCGCCTCGACCTACGCTCTCACACACTTTATGCAAATACATGGCACCAATCATTCGTTTGGAAAGAAGATGGCTTTGACGCTGCAGGCGATTTATAATTTCCTTCAGCTTTTGTTTTCTTGGTTTGGGTGCGTTTTTCACGAAGGTGTGGGGTGAGGGGAGATACTGATGATTCTTGTTGATTTGTGAAGACTGGCAAACTATTGGATGTGAGAGCATCTCCTGTCTTGGAAGAATTATACGAACGCCACCTGACACTCGTTCAACAGATTTTTCATGATCCTCACTTCATCCCTCGAAGACTCGTCGTTCAATATTAAGGGCATCAAGATCGTCAACACTTTTGTACAATACGCTTATCAAGGAACAGTCATTGCCTGCTTCATCTTCTCCATGGGGAATAAGCCGAAAGCGTGAGCTTCCATTCCACGAGCCGAAGCAGAGCCACCGACTGAGGTGTTAAAACGTTCTAGGTCGCGGTGGAAATACATTGTAGCGATCAGCATATTTTCGTTGACTACTGCGTACATGGTGAGTCTTTCAGTAAGAGTGGAGGATCTGTTGTGGGCAATGCTGATCAGCAACCGTAGCTTGCCGCCGCTGTGTTTTGCGTGGTACACGCCGTCAAGAATATGAAGGACTCTATTATCTTCACGGAGATTGTCATTTCGCTCGTCTCAACTTGTAAGCTGGCTTCACGTCTGAAACGCGTCGGTCTTCATTGATTTCTGACCACTTTTTTTTCCTTCGCAGACGGTAGCTATATTGCAGCGAGTCTCATTGGTGCGTCTAATATCGCATTGATCGCGTTCGTACGAATTTGGAAGGCTCACCTCCTTTGAACTTTCAGCGGGAGATCCATGGCATCTTGGTGAGGGATTGGCGACGCCGTTTGCCAGCTTTCATTACTGACTTTCTCTGTACAGTCACTTCAATGTTACAATACTTGCTACTCACTTCTACCTACATCAACCTCCTTCAAAGTGAGACCTCAACTTCATACATTTTGAACTTTGCTTATCCTTTTTTGATCCAGTCTATGCTTTCTCGAATCTGTTTGAGCCCCTCGCACTTGTGGATCTACTCGCGCTCACTCCCTCTATTGCACAGGCACGATTTCAGCTGGGGAACGAAAGAGCAAACGACGCACGAGGTCGATCTTGGAATCGCTGCGTCCGCTGGTAGTGGCACGGTCGATATTGCTCTACCGTCAGCGCAAGCCGACATTGGTATGCAAGATTTTACTCTACCCCCAGCCGTTGTGTACATCACTGACTCGCTTCTCACTCTCCAGACGTGACCTACAATGATGCTCTGGATCGAATCAAGACGCGCCCAATGATAATTCCGCGACCGAAGAACACCAAGGAAAAGGAAGAGGAGAAGAGGGACTACTACGCAGGTATTCGAACAAATGTTCTTCTTGCTTGGGTTCTCTCCAATGTGAGTCAAGAGCATCTTCCTCGAGCGAGTCTTTGACTAATTCATTGCTCTTAGGCTGTCTTGGTGGCAACTATTCTCGATGATTCAACGTCGAGTACATTCACTACCGGTGGAGGGACGACACGGACACAAGTGTATCTCGTCATCATTCTCATTTTCGTAGCTCTTAGTAAGCCACTTCCCCGTGACTTGGGGCTCGACTTCAACCTGGCTCACCTCTCCCCACCTACAGTGTCTCTCATGCGCTTCCTGGGTGCTGTCGCCTACTTTGTCATGTGGGTGATAGCGGGTTGATAGGTTTTAGTCTTCGAACCGGTTGTTTCTTCTTGTCTCTTAGATTCGTACATAAATTTATCCAGTCGTAACGATGAGTCTGTACTCTAATAAACCACCTTAGTCACCATCAGTTTGCGGGAAGCAAATTTTTAGAACGGTCCATCGCCACTCAGAAATGACAAGCTCATGGATTCGGGGTTTCGTTCAAATTCCGAAAGGATTCGAAGTACCGGTATTTCTAGACCAACTGCCTCCCGGCACCACATGGCAAACCGTTTCGAAACTGGAGGACAAAGGGACGCCCCTTCGCAGACGTCCGCGTCAGATCTCTGACGCCGTTTCAACCCCGAAACAGTTCCATTGTCCGGACTTCCCAATTCGAGAGTTTCAAAGTCAGGAAACAGTCGAAATCGCAGTAAACTTCAACCCCAGAACCTTGCACCCAAGCGAATAGACTGGCGAGGTAGACTTGGCTCGTGCGGAGGGCCAAGGTCGCTGAAGCGGGGACGCTGCGAGAAGGGAAAGGTTTTCCTTTTCTCAAATGTTGGTTCAGATATATGTAACCTAGTAGGCCTAACATCACAGCTCAAAACAGAAACGGAGGGAAACTGGCTTTGAGCTCGCAGTGGAACCTAGACGGCCGTATGACTTGCTGAACGTGAACCAGCCTCAGGTAGCAGTAAGAAGACGTCAAAAAGACCACAGTCTCTACCAACAACGCCTTGCATTAAGTTCTGTAAGTGGCTCATTGGCTCGACGAGGTACACTGAGTCGACGGCAAATGCGACGGTGGCGTCGACGACATCCTGACCGTCGGGCTTCGAGTGTGTTGGCTCATTCATCCGTCGTTCAGCAGATGTTGAGAGAAGCCCAGCCTTACCTTCTGAAACGATGTTGCCGAAGCTTCGGCCCGGGCTCAGCGGTCGAAAACCAAAGATATTCAACTTCTCCCAACCTTCACTTCCCCGACGCCTCGACAATATAAGTACTTCCTCATCTTCCTCTCATTCCTTCTATCTCATCTCATCTCATCTTCTCCTTCTCACTTCCACTCTCATTCGACAACCACAGTCTTTACTCCTCTCTCACCCAATTTCAACAATGTTCCACTTCACCGCCACCCTTTTCCTCGCTCTCGCTGCCACCACGTTCGCGTCTCCTGCGGTTTCGCACGCTTCCAAAGGAGCTCTCCTTGATGCGACTGTACTTGCTGGAGTTCTCTCCCCTGCCGCGGTCCGTAGATTCTCTCTCTGGCCCAGCCGGATTCATTGCTGACTCGTTCGGTCGTTGAGCAGTGCGGCGCCACAGCAGTCGTTGGATTGAACATGGTCGTGAACGCTGGACAAATTGCCACTATGTGCATGTGTGTCAGTGTTATCGGAGTAAGTCACTCTCGCTCTCATCAACTTGAATCAAATTTCTCACTGACCAAACTACTCGCGAACAGACACTGCCTGCTGGACAAACCGCCTGCGGAGCCTGCCCAATCAACTCTTCACCAGCTTGCACGTCGACTGATTCTACCGACGCTAAGTGCTCTTGTGTCTGTGACCCGGCCTACGTCGACAACGTAAGCGTTTTTTCACACTGACAAGTCAAGTGAACAAAAGGCTAATCTCACCTTGATTATACCAGGGATCCGGAGTTTGTGTGATTCAAACCGCCTCCGGTCGTGCTCGTGCCCGCGGACGTGCCCTTACCCAGCTCTAGGTCAACCTTATAGCTCTTCGATCCCGATACCCGTCTTTTGTTTGATTCGGCCCCTCCCCCTCTGCCTTTCGCCTTTTCTGTCGCCGTGACTTCCTTTGTGGGGTCGGCGTTCAATTTTGATTATGGTACTCCATTAGCTTGACAGCAATTTATTTGTCATTATGATTCAAATTGGGTGTGTCGGCATTGTTTGGGAAAGATGGAACTCCTTCGGTAAAAGCGACAAGCAAAAGAATGTTTCAGGGGCAGCTCGGCTCACATTGCCGCGGCTCCGACCTGCCTTAGCTGCCCTGCAGACCGAGCTCGGAAGCTCTCTACTCGCACCAATGACCTCCTACATTCTTGTGGGCACCTTCAATACACCAGCCGTCTTCACACTCGCATTTGACCCTTCCGCTGGATCGCTGGAGGTGGTAGCAAAGAGCGAGGCAACAGGTGCGCACTCCTGGCTGAGTCTCAATGTGAGGAGCATCTACGAGGAGAACTTGCCAACATGGCTGACATTCTTCATCCACCAGTCCGATAAGACCAGGCTCTATGCAACCGCATGGACGACTCCACCAGGTCTTGCCGCATACTCCATCAACCGACAAGGAAGTGGGGCTCCGACTTTGAAGCTCATCAATTCTGTTGAGACCTTGGCCAGATCCGGCTATTGCTGTAATTCTGCCGTTGCCGTTTACTCCGCTGGTGGACCAACGGGCGAAGTCTTCAAAATTGACCCGACAAGTGGAGGCTTCGAGACGGAAATCCAAAAGTTGAACTTTGTGGATCAAGAAATCCAGGTTGACTCTGGTGTGAGTTTGGGAGACTCGGAAAGTTTGATCGTATTGATGTTCTGCATAATTCAGGGAGTGATGGATTTTGGCGGTTTAAGGCATGGCGCCCACAGCGCTGACCTTAGCCCAGACCAAAGAACTCTTTACGTCGCAGACATGTGCGTCAGGGTCCTCTAGGAACTGCTTTGAGGTACTGAATTTGCTTCCAGAGGGCGAAATTGTATTTTTGTATACGCCGTCGCAGAGGATGGGACGCTCACGCTCACGGACAAGAACATCGCACCTCGTGCAGACGATGGACCACGCCATGTGACACCTCATCCAAACGGGAAGATCGTCTACTCGCTGCAAGAGCACACCAGTATGGTGGATGCTTTCGAGGTAAAGCCAATCGTCACGAATTGACCGCTCTCTTCCTGACGCTCCTCCTTTGCGCCAGGTTCTTGAGGGACAAAAACTTGCCTGGAAGCAAGGAGTCAAAATCATCCCAGCTGGTAAAGCCTTTTCGGCTCCCTTCTTTCTTTTCGCATCATCTCTCACCTGTCTGACACACAATGCCGGTAGATATGAGCCCAAAGTCGTTCTGGGCCGACGAAGTTCGCGTCTCGCCAGGACAGGAATATTTATACGCGTCGACGAGGGGTCTCGAGCCCTCAGAGAAGGGATGGGTGGCCGTCTTCCCACTGCTCCCGTCTGGGCAAATTGCTGCTGAAGAACCCGTCGCACTGTGGGAAACACCCACTTCTGGTGGTTGGGCGAATGCGGTAGAGCCAAGCCCACTATCAACGCTGAAGGATGGAAGCGGTATCGATTATATTACTCTTACCGACTCGGATGAGGGACTTGTACTGGTCTTGAGCTGGGACGGGCGAGAAATCAAGGAGGTGGCGCGTACGAAGCTGGACGGCGGCGCAGGCGCTGCCACAGCTGTTTGGTTGTAGTTAACGGACCCTTGTGTTTGGTTTCTTCCAACTCATCGCTGTTACTTCTGCCTCACTGGCATTACTCCCGCGTGAGCCACTAGCTTTTAAGCTAGAACCCGTGAGATTTGACAGCTTTTGGGAAGCCACTTGGAGTGTCGATGCTCTTCGCGGAGGTACGACCTTCTTATGTGCCCACATGACTTCACGGATTCATTATACCTCTGTTCCATAGACCTATGTACTCCTGCTCGTCAATGATCCTAAATCTTGTACCTCACCGGTCTCACCGGCAGCTTGCTGCTTGCGGAAGAACCGGAGACGCTGGATTTCCCCTCGCTGTCATCAGGCAGCTGCGCGAATCCCACCGTAGACACTCTCTTTGCGAGTGGATACGGGACCCATTCCTGCGACTCTTCGATCCTTTCTTCAACCGCTATTGATCCCACTGGTTTGGCGTGACGTCTTGAAAGGTGACCAAAGAATAGCGAGACCACAAGGGTTGGCTGAGAATAACAGACTTTGTTAATTTTCTGCGAGGCCATTTCGACAATGCTCAAGCTTACAACTAGGAATGTGTATGATGGTACGAATGTATTTATGTTGCGAGCAGCCACATTCGAGACTCGAGAGAAACCGTCACAAAGGCTGAACACTATTGGGTGGCAAAAGAAAAACGTCAAACAGATTCCGATTGTGATTCAAGTGAATCTTTGACCAACCAGACAACGCTCCGAAGCCGAAAACAATGATTTCCGTGACGCCGCCCTGCAGAACGATGAGGGTCCGCTGTCGGAGGATGTTGTCCAATTTCGATTTGACGACCAAATCCATCGCCTGTACGTTGACCACTCCACCTTGAAGCTGAATCTTATTCGTAAGCTTTTCGTCGACCCACGGCTCTTGAAAGGGATTTGGGGAGGCGGGTGGTTGCGGAGTTGTGCTTCGAGACGGCTGCGACAAATCTCGCAAAGTTGTGAGGTTTGTGACCGACCTGCGGAGATGTCGTGCTTGTCGATTCAAGAGTAGAAAGACGCCAATAGCCGATGGTACATAAATCTGGAACGAATCGGGTCGTTCAGTGTCAAACGCTCACTTTGAGGACAGGTGAAGTAGGTACTCACGATTTGATGGATAACGGTACCACTGATGTAGTAGACTGCCCACCATTTCGCCCAGAAATACACATTCCTCCCACTTTGAAGCTTTTCCAGCCCTTGCAACACCTCCACGAAGCCTGTCTCCGTCCAGCCGCCCGACGCAATGGCGCTCTCGATGCCTCTCTTGACGGCATCCCACGTTTGCTCAAATTGAGCCTCTGATCGATGTGACAGGACAGCCAAAGGAATCAGGCCACCGATCGAAGCCACGAAGAGCCCAAGAAGTCCAAATCGGAGGAAAAATTTCGATTCGACAGCGCGTTGGATCGAGTTGAGTCGAGTTGGTGTGTGGAAAGTCACCACCGACCGCACCGCTGGAAGGGCTGTAACAAGGGCGTAGATTTGAGCGAAACCTGATACATAAATCCCAGCCGATGATCAGCGTTTTTGAAAGCGTCGCGATGTATTTGAATGTGCTTGCCGATGAAAAGCAACATGAACGAGTTGATCAGCTGAAGTGCAATGATCGTGGATTGTGGGATTGACGGGGTGAGCGTCATTATGAGAGTAGTAACCCAGCCTAAGACGTAGATGGAAAGTAGGATTTGGAAGACGAGGAAGAGGTTCATGCGAATATTGGCTATACAGATTGAGAGTGTGAGCATAAGCTTCCTCCCGAACACAATGGTACTAGGCGTACCACTCTCATCTTTCCTCAATATCCACCACGTCTTCGTCCTGTATCGCAGAAAGCTTCCGACGGCAAAGGATGTGAGGAGCCTGAGAGTCGCGCGCGAAGTGCGAAGGCGTTCAGAAAATGAGTGCAACCGCAGGCGCAGGAAACCGATGACTTCTTACAGCGCGTAGAGACCAAGGACAACTTCAGCCTGAGTATTGAAGGTGCTCGATAGTGGAGGAGGGTCGAGCTTGCTTTGTAGAGCTACCAGAACTGTCGCTGGCGCCAGGCGAAGCGCCTCGACGATTTCGATGTCGCTGGCGGAGACCATGAGCGAGCCTAGTTCTACAAGTGACTTGTTGATAGTACAGCTGGTCGGAGGAGGATGAGAGAAGACCAATGGAATCCGACCACCTGCCCTGCGAATATGGTGAGACAAATGGTATTTGCGCTGCGTCTTGGACGTCTGACGCGATGTCCACTTTGGACCCACATTCTTTCCGAGTCCGTTGAAAAACGCACCGTGCAGCAACAGGGTACACATGGCGGGATTTAACTTTGCATCCTACAGCAAGCTCGATCTTTCGAAGGTATCTGTGCTGACGCATTGTCGCAACCCCTCCAAAAAGTCCGCTGCTTCCCATCTGTTTCGTGAGGCCAGGCAAGTGGCGCGTTCTGTCATCGAGATGAAAGTGGGGGTGATATAACCACAGGAATACTGGGCCAACGATAGAGCCAGACTATAGATCAGGTGAGATACTGCAACTACGATACCGAGAAGTGGCGAGAACTGCATCCTTCCTCCCGCGAGACACGTCTGTGCGGCTTTCGCAACCCTAGGATCGAGCCGCTTCTCTCGTCATTGTTAGTAAATCCTCTGATTTGCAAAGCTGAACGCTGAGAAAACTCTCCTTTCGGTGCTGAAGGGTAGGACTGCTTTTCCTGTCATCTCGCATTGCCCGATTGCCCGACAAGAACAACATGAAGTTGGGGAGAACAAATAATGACTTGCAGAGAATCCAAATCCGGGGAAAGAGCGACAGACAATAAGGCTACAAATTCGATGGATGCACTTTTCTGTTATGAAACTATTCGGACTTGATACCAGTGGTGAAGTCACCAAGGACGGGGACTCGGAAAGAGGATGACTCGTTGGTCAAGAGTGATCCGAGGGCACCGTACCAAGCGACACTGCAAGAAGGACGCGGCTTTAGATATGAAGATCGAGGGAAGGGTAATCGAAGGACTTACAACGCGCCCACAATTCCAAAAGATCCGGCGGCCTTGAGGAAGACGGTGTGGGTTGGGTACTGGAAGGCTGCGAAGAGACGGAATGGTCAGGAGTATGTCGAAGTTGGGTTCAGAAGACTACTAACAAAGAGCGAAGAAAAGCAGCATGAAGTCGGATGTGCCGAGGAAGATGAGCAAGCCTCCAGAGGAGCGGTGTGCGGCAATGGTGAAGATGACACTGGAAAGGGGGAGAGGAAAATGTCAGCCTTACGGGAACCACTAGAATTGAAGCTTTTACTCACAAGGTGATGAACCACGCAAAGAAGAATTGTCCAATACTAGCGAGAAAGTGAGGGTCAGTAAAAATGCAGGACTGTCGGTGCAAGGCGACACTCACGCAGTGCCGAGCTCCTCTGGAGACTCTGCGTAAGCAGCGGCGACTCCCGACCAGGGGGACAAGATGAGAGAAAGACCGGCCCAGAACTGAAAAGCGGCCCGTCAGCAACCGGAGAACCCTGATGTCGTCGGAGAACGACTTACCCCTGAAAGCGAGATGTACACCGTAGCACCCCAGGTCTGTCCACTAGGGAACTCCCCTACGAGATTCAGATTGAAACATTAGCAAATCTCATCGCCAATACAGGTCATCGAAGCCTCACAGATTCCAGCGATTAGGAGGGCAATTGCCGCGTAGCCGAGAGCGAAGGCAGGGATGATGCCGAGACTCTTGAGGCCATCTCCCCTCAAGGCGATAATGGAAACGATGTAAAGAGACACTCCCATCGCTGAGAACTATAAACGGAAGACCAGTCAGCAACTGTGAAGCCTGAGTACGCGAGAGAGAGGTATCAAAACGAACAGCGAGCGCTGAGGGGTTCGCAATTTTCGCCCCACGATAGACTGGAAGGAAAGGCTGAAGAGTGGAATAGTGCTGAGGAATAGTGATAGCGGTAGAGTGACCTGTAGTATCCAAATCGATACCCTTTCCGCCATAGACGTCAACCTTGTGAGTGCTGGAGCTAGTGTTGGTAGGGAGTAGGGAAGTCATTTTGAAGTTTTGTTGTCTTTTCGATATGTTATCGGTTGAAATGAGTAGTGGAAAGAATGAAGTGCTAGAGTTGGAAGCTGAACGATGTCGAGAGTGATGGTGAGAAGAGGAAGAAGGAGCGAAGAAAGTCGACATTGATATAGGCTCAAGGAAAGGATCCGGTGAGACAGCAGGACACCCCTCCCAGACTAGTAAACCATGTGGCTGAACCGGTGGGACCCGACCGCAGGGACTGAGAACACCTCCATAGAACCCCCTTGACTCCTGCCATTGTCGAGCTTCGAGCCTTCCTCTCCCTCCGAATATCAGTTTCCGCTTCGCGGGCATCCGAGGCTTACTCAAATTTGGCTTCTGAGGGGCAGAAGATAGACGTTACCAACCTTCTATGGAATAAGTATTCACAGATGCCCAAGATTGAAATTCATAGGAGGGAAGAAATTCAGCCCAAGTGATCGATTTGGAGGTAGCGAAAGTTCGAAATACGTACTTTGCCGGTAACGCTTCCTTCTTCGAGGGGTTCGAAGTTGGTACACTTTTCCACAATCCTTCCGAGTCAGATACTCTCCGAGCGCTGGAGTTCATCGAAGTTCTCCTCTCGAGAGTTCCGCAGATTGAGGGGAGATAAACGTTCGACTCCAAGACTCCGCAAAACCATGCGCCGCTTCGGGAATAGTAAGCCTCCAATCCTTCTCTGCGGTTCTCAATATCGATTTCCAGCCCCTCATCAGCTAGCCCCCCTCCTCCTCTCTCAAGATCATCAAGCCCCGGCCCCCCATCCCATCTCCAACTCGGCGGCCATACTTCCAAAATCATCATCCGAATCACCTACCGAGCTCCCCACCTCACTTATTTGATACCCATCCGGTGGTGGCGGCGAAGGCGGAGGTTGATTCAATAAAGATTTTGGAGGAGGAAGTTGAACGGATGTAGGTGTTGTTGTTGTTGCGCCGCCGGCTTCGGGGTCGGCAGGGAATGAGACTTTCAGTTTTGATTTTCGTGAACGAGATGTTCGGACTCGTTTTTGTAGAGGCGAGCCTGTGAGATCGAGAGCGGGGTCTGATACGATGGAAGTCGTCGTCGTCGATTTGGTCGATGCTTGCGGTGGTGGGTTCTGCCTCGGTTGATCGTCCTCCGAATCCGTTGAAGCTCTCGGCCTCTTCCTCACTCCTCCCTCTCCCATTCCCTTGTTCGTCGTACTTCGTGCGCTCCCAACCGACCCATCCGTCTCATTCCCATCCGTCTCATCTCCACCTCCATCATCCTCATCATCCGTCTCATTCAGAAACGCATCAACTTCCAACGCCGCCTCATCCCAATCCACTTCCGTCATATCCACCGGTGGTCCATCATCACCCACCACCGAAGGAGTCGCGCTCGGTGGAGAAGAATCAGCGACTATCAAGTCGTCTGAAGGTGGTGCGGAGAGCATGGGTGGGAGTGTTGCCGTTTTTGGTGAAGTAGAAGTTGATATGGCGTCAGGAATGATGTAGGGTTCTTCGGCAAGTCGTTTCCATTGTTCGGCGGATTCGAGAAGCCATTCGGTTCGAACGATGGGGAGTCCTTGGCGTCGTGCGGTGTAGACTTTGGCGGTACCATTCTGGGGGGCAAAGTCGAATTTCCTTAGCCGAGAGAGATTATGTGGTAAAGAGAGAAGGAGATGCGAACCTGACTAGCAACGACATGCGTCACTCTTCGATGAAGTTCCGGAGAGCACTGAGCTCCAAAAAGTGTGGCAAGTTTCCAATGGTCTGAATCTTGAGGTTTTGCGCCTAGAGCGATGATACCCGAAAAGACGAGATTGACACCCGAAAGAACCTTGCGTTTCATCGATGGAATGATGGTCTATCCAAATTGAATTTGTGATTGTAAGCGGGGGCCGGGCCTCAGGACTGGAGGGCAAGAAAAAGCGAACCTTGACATCTGCTCGATCAGGATTCTCATAGAATTTCTCGTGGACGGAGCTGAGTATCTGAGAAAGAAAATCACATCAGCTGCCGTCTCTTTCCTTCCGGACGCCAAATCAGAAATTTCACCAACCTCAAAAACGCGATCCAACTCCTTATCATCATCCTTCAACACTGCCTCTCTCTCATCCTCTTCCTCCTCATCCTCCTCCTCCAAATCCGGCGTAGTACTCTTCTCCCC
>JASZXU010000683.1:0-15827 GCA_035521515.1 Phenoliferia sp. Uapishka_3 | reverse complement strand
GTGCTATTCGAGCTAGATGTGGTCGACCGGAGAGCCTCGAAAGGATATTGACTGTAAGAAACAGTGGATTTGAAGAATTGAAGCGGGAGGCGATGGTGGGGGCTACGAGGGTTGACGCTGAGGCGGAAAACGTTCCTATTCGGCATTCGGAAGATAGATCAGTTCCCTGTGGTTGATCTGTACGATACGGCTGGAACTGCCCACCTCGTTCTTCTCGCTCACACGCTTCTTCGGAGGAACCGCAGCCGCTGTCTACTTCGCGTCCTACGAGAGCTTCCAGCAGCTCCTCTTTGAGATGACGTACGCGAAGTCGGACTACCCGGAATGTTGAAGACCCGAGTAATTGGGTTCGTGATGGTTCTGGGGATAGGAGAGGGAAAGAAGCGGAAAGGGTGGCGAGGACTACTTCGGAGTTGCGGTCGAGGATACCTACGTGTGCTCGCAAATCAGCTCAGCCACCAAATCAGAAAGCGGTAAACATGAAGCTAACCTTTCTCATCGTAGACAGCTAGCGATTCCAACTCGAGCTGTTCCGCCCACGTTAACAGGAGTCTCAAGTCTTGCACCAGTTTCTCAACGTCGGCCGTCTCTGTCCGCCTGCTACTCCCCGACGACCAATTGATCTTGCTCGGTACGAATATGACAGCGAGGTTCTTTGGAGATTTGCTCCATCGCTGGTTGTGCTTGTCGTGTAGGAGGTCGGACGAGGTGTCTTTCGATGGTGTTCGTGGGGAGAGGGAAGTGCGAAGGTTTGATGGGAGGTGTAGGATCACGCGGTACAGCCGGTAGAGAGCGAATGAGAAGTGCAGCAAGATTAAAGCTGCTATTTGGAGTGGTAATAGTGCAACCTGGGCCAGGCGCGACATGATAGTAGGTGCGTATCATAGTATCAGACAACGAGTCCGGAAGGCTGCGGCACGAAGGGATTTTGCCAATATTCAGTTGGATTTCCATTCAATCTGTTGTACCACAACTACATACGATATAGCATATCGGGAATCCAAGATGAAGAGATGAAATGATGAACGGAGCGAGTTCTTGCCTGCGCGCGGCCAAGCGCGGCGGCTTACCCAGAACCGCCGGGCTCCGCTCTGTCCCTTCCTCCCATCAACTTGCGCCTGCCAAATGTCCATCTTCAATTTCTAATTTGGACTAAACAAAGCTCACCCTCCAAGACACAAAGTTTTCCGGGCATTTTCAGGCGAAAGTAGGGGGTGTCGGACTCGTGCGAAGCTCCCATGGCGATGGATCATGCATCATGTCTGAGGTCAGCCCTTATTATGATACAGTCTTCCAATGTCGTTCTGGCAGCAAGGGAAGGCTACTGATGTAAAAGTCTAATTTCGGACTAACCTCTTCGATGTTGTGGGAGGCTCTGAGCTCCGAAGGGCAAGAAAGAGATTGCGCGACGCTCGGCATTCGAACGTGCGAAGGTCGAAACGTTGGAATGGCAGCGAAATGTTGGCTAGTCCGGACCTGGGGGTGTACGAAACAATACTCGTATTTGTTTCCTGGATCGGATCCTCACATGCGAGGATTCTCGGAATATCTGAAGAGAAAGGTCGCACCCTCAAACTGACATGGAGTCGGTGCTGCCTCCGTACTCGGCGCGCGGGTCCGAAGTCCTGTCCCCGGCACTCGCCGACTAGAGTCAGCGGTGATGTGCAGTTTTTTTGAAGCATTTTGAGCAATTTTGAGTGAGCGATCAGCTTGCCGCCGTAAACCGATTGCCGAAGGTATTTCCTAGCCCGGGCGCTCGACACTTCTTTGCCACCCTGGAATATGTGGGTGTAGAATCGCGCTGCCAGATCACAAGCGACATGAGAATTCCCCTTCCGGTGAAGCAGGACAGACGCAGAAGGCCCGGGTTTTCGGTGCTGCACGGGAAACTTTAGAACGGGGTCCTCCAACTCTTTCAAGGCTGCTTTAGCTTTGACAGTAAACCTGGCTTGTCTTCCGCCAGCTTGTCCGTCATCAAATTCAGCAATGATCTTCACCACCATATCATTTGCTCTCCTCCTTTCTTCGGTCGCAATTTCAGCGGCCATCCCCCGGAGCGTCAGCTACATGTCGCAGGCGGCCAATGTGCACGTAAGTCACAGTTTTCGGATGAAGCTTGTTGAGTCTCGAGTCTCATGCCTGAATCCCTCCTGTTTCAGACCCACGCATCTTCCCTGGCGGGAACTGGAACGTACTCCCTGGTGAACGTCGCAACCGGCCAGAAGCTTGCGTTTGTTCGTGCAGGTGAGATTACATTCTCCAGTCTCTCGTTTTCTTCGAGGGCTTTCTTTTTTGGAAACTTTGATGCAACAAGACTCATGCCAAGGCCTGCTCCCCAGCTGTCACCGATTTCTACCCGACGTCCGGTTCACCTACGGTCGCCATCCAAGTCATGAATGGAAAGGGACGAATCTGCGGCGGGAATAACAAGTGTCAGACAATCTCCCCAATTCTGAGATAAGATCCTTCAGCTTACGTGGGCTTTCAATGACAGGTGCATCTGCACAATGGTCCACTACGGCGTCGCAAACTGGGCAAGGGGCAGATTGGGCAGCAGTATCTTGTTAGTTTTTGTTCTGATCCTTTACTTCCACTGGTATAAAATCTGATTGGCTGAGCCAACATCCCTGGCAGACAAACTAGACAGTTAGTGAGACCAATTCTGCGATCACGCAAACGCCACCTTCAATTCGACATCAGGAGAACCACCGACTGACCAATGTTTGACCACCCTTTCCACTTTTCCCGCCCACAGACCCCGGCCTCGGACAAAAACAAGTAAGCTCTGTGTTCGGCAAGTCAAGGCGCAGACCAAATCTCTGACTTTGGCCTCTGTCGCTACTCGCAGTGGTGGAACTTCGTGCCATCGACGACAGCCGGCGCCTACTTCATGTAAGCTCTTCCACGAATGAAAAAAAAAGATACTTACTATCATAGACTTAACCCAGTCTTGCGGAAGACCACTTGGCGGACATGCCTGCTCGCGCCATTGCGGGAGAGTCTCTCGAGACATACGGTGGTTACTTGTCAACGAAGCTTGAGATCTGGAACATGGTACGGACCAGTGGAACTTCCTCGTTTGACTACGCCATCAAGGACTCACCGTGTTCCATTTCGGTCCTCGTCTTGAACAGACTTCTAAGAGTCAGCAGTGGAAAGCAGTCAAACATTGATGCACTCCAGTCCCCTCGGTAGCCTGTGAGAATAGCCTGAACGTACTGTATCGGCGTAATTGAGCCCTGACATATTGTAGCCGTCTTGTGGATCATCCTTCGTCGGCTTCCTTCGCCCCCGGAAGCCTTAGACAAAGACGACGTCCATGCGCCATCCCGCACACCATCCTAGGCCGGTTTGTATAAGAGACCTTTTCTATTTGCACCTCTACTTCCGATCCATCACAAATTACGGAAGGTTGTAGAACACGAATCCAGGTGCCCCTGGCTCTGCCGAACCGACGATGGGCTCTGCGTATCCGGGCTCGTCCGTCTTGACGTCCTCAACAGCGACGATCTCAATCTGCTCGATGGCGAGCTGACGCTTGATGTACGGCAAGCCGCTCTCAAGAGTCGCCTGCTCGTCGAAAAGGGAAGTCCGGTTGAAAGCCGCATCTGCGCCGATTGAAGCAATCTTCCTCTATAGAGGCGAAGACACCGCGAAGAAATCCAAAGTCAGTACAGACTCGGAAAATGAAGCAGAAACAAGGAGGACGAACCTTGAAAAGAGCAATGAAGGGCATCATCTTCTTGTCCTTGACGAGGCCTCTCGAGATGAGCTCCTCCTTGATCTTGGCGTCGTCGACAGCCTTGGTCTCGGTGTTGTAAGCCGACTTGACAATGCCCAAAGCGCTCTCCTGCCACTCTGGGAAGTTCTTGGCGACATAAATCTTGATCGCTTTGGGCTTGCTCGGGTCGAAAGTGACAGCCTTTCCCTTTCCCTTCTTCTTCGCGAAGCTGATCTCGGCATCACGAATCTCCTTGAGCGTAGAACGAACGAAGACGGCACCGTCAAGGATGGAGTGCTCGACTGGCGCGTCGGTTTTGGGGAACTGAGCGACTTGAATGGAGGTCTTGTTGCCGAGGAGGGAGCACCAGAGGTGTTCGGCGACGTGGGGAGCGATAGGGGTGAGGAGGAGGGCCTGGACCTCAATGAAGCGGAGGACGAGGGCGACGTTCATGCCACCTTCCCCAGCGGTCGAGTCTCGGTAAGAGTCTCGGGCAGCGAGCATGGTGTAGAAACCGTTCTTGAGCGCCTCCTTGTACATAGTCCTGCGAAATATGTTGAGTTTAGCCACAAGCTTGTTTTCAATCACCATGCATGCTCACTTATCGTAAGCCTCCTCGGTCTGCTCGATAGCAAGGTTGATCTCGTTGGCGAAGATGCGATCCCAGAACGAGTCGGCAGGGCCAGTTCGGAACTGTCCCTTATTCTGGATGGACTCCTAAAAAAAATCGTAGTCGTCTGAGTGAACGTTGCTCGCGTGAATTTGCACTCGAGAGGAGAACGGACCTCGCACCACTCCAAAAGAGTCTTCAACCTCAAAATCGCGGCATTCGCTGTTGACTCCTCAAAGTTGGCATCCTCAATCGAGTCTCCCGCATCCGCGAGCGTGATCCTCGTTGCATCGGCTCCAAACTTGACGAGCGAATCCTTAAGCGTGAGCGAATTTCCAGTAGATTTCGACATCTTCTCTCCGTTGAGCATGAGGTGACCGTTAGCTCGCATCGAACGAGGCCAGTGCTGCTCGTCGAAAAGAGCGGCGTGGACGTAGATGCAGAAAGACAAGTGGTTGGGAATGAGATCCTTGCCGGAGGAACGAATGTCCATGGGGTAAAAGTAGGAGAATTCGGCCTTGAGCTTGTTGGCGGCTTCGAGAGGGACGGGGGATGGGGAAGGGAAGGGTCCGTTGGCGTAGATGTACTCCCAGACCTCGTCGGTCATTTGCTCGTGGGTGATGCCGAGAGGTCCAACGACGCTGCCGTCGATGGGAGGGCCTGTAAGGACGGTGTTTAGTGAGCTTAGCAGTCAACAAAGTTCCCGAGGCTCAAAGGAGGACTTGCCGTGCAAAAGGTGAGAGATGGTGTAGTACGACATGTAGATGGTTGAATCGGAAAGAGATTCGACGAGGAACTGAGGATCCCAAGGGAGCTTCGAACCAAGGCCGTAAGTCCTGGCACAAGCCCACTGCCTGAGCCACCCAAGGGTTTGCTCGAAGCCATTCTTGGTCTCCTTGCTGTAAGTGTTCATCTTCGAGAGGAGCCTATGGTTCGAAAACCACTCATCAGCATCTTTCCGGCTCGGAAAATGAAGGCGGACTCACTTCTCAGCCTTCTCCAACCAAGCCGGTTGTCCGTAATCCAGATACCACTGATCGCAAAGCGCGACGACACACTCATCCGCACTCCTACTCATAACAAGGTTTTCCGGCTCCGAGTACGCGAACGCTACATCACCCTTAATCATCTCCTCCCTGATTTGGACCTTGGCATCCTCGACCTTCATTCCCTTGCAAGGACCAATGACCATAGTTCCCTGGTAGAATCCCTCCTTGTAGGCGAGCTCCTTTGCTTCAGCGAGTTGTTTGGCGTCCTTGGGAGACTGGATGCGGAGTTGCTCGCAGAGAGTTTTGGCGGTGAGGTCACCGTAGGAAGGAGTGGAGAGCACTGGGACGGGCTCGAGAGCGCACCATGCCGGGTCAATCTTGTAGTATTCGGCCTTCTTGCGGAGGTCGAGGGAGGTTACGTAGTCGTCAGGAGAATCGGAGGGGACGCAAGTGACAACGGCGGTTCCCTGCAAAGTAGAAGAGCTTCAGCTAGGACCTCGGTATAGATTCAAAGAGCAAAGAGACATACCTTGGTAGCCGAAACAGTCTCCATAGGGAGAACGTAGACTTCCTTGTGAACAGCGTTGGGTGCGTTGACCTTGCATCCGACAAGTTCAGATCCCTTGATCTCAATGTCAAGACCTTCAACCTTATCTTCGGTCCTGAGGAGACCTTGATAGGCCATGTTCCTCGCGGCGCGGGGAGTGATGAGATAAAGGACCTCCTCCGTTGATCCGATGGTCGAGGAGGAGGGGAAGAGACCGTATGTGACGGAGGGACCGACGAAGCAGTTGGTTTGACCGTACCTGTGTGCGGTAATAATGTGTTGGTATAGCGATGAGCAAAAAAATTGGGGGAAGGGTGGAGTCGTACATTGTCTCGGGGCGAAGAGTGGCAGCGACCACGACGACCTTCCTGTCTCCAACGACTTCCTTGACACGCTGGGCAGCAGCACCCCACTCAACGATCGCCATCTTGATAGCAGTGTACTCCTGAGGTCCGACTCCCTCTCCAGATTGGCGGTCGTGGTCCATACAGGGCTGTCCATCTTTTGGTGAGAAGATGGTGTAGCGCTTTCCGAACTCTGTTTTCAGTACCGATCATAAGTAGAAATCCGGAAGTGTAGCTGGAAGGGGGATTAACTGATGTAATTGAGGCGGTGGAGCTTGTTCATTTGCCAGCGGACGAAAGAATCGTAGTAAGGGTTGGCGGGGGTGGTGATGAAAGACCTGCGCCAGTCGACACGACCTCCGAAGGCGGTAATATCATCCTTGGCGATAGGAGGGAAGAAGTCGAGCCAGTGTTGGGTGTCGGCGAACTTCTTGATTTCGGCACGGGGTACGCCTGGGTATTTCGAAAGTCAGTTAATTCATCGAAGCCCACCCAAATAAATGAACGTACCGATGGACTCCATAATCTGGAACTGGTAAGTAAGACCAGTACTCTTTGCGTTGAGCTTTCCCTTTTTCGCCTTCGCTGGGTCGGCTGAAGTGGGGGTGGGTGCGGCAGTGGAGACGACGGCCTGCATATCCGACACAGTGAGCTATTCACTTCCGCGAGAGCAGAAGTGAGAAAAAAAAACGAACGGGTTCATCGGGGTTGAAGTTTTCAAAGTCGGGACCGAACATCTCCATCTCGCGAATGAGCTTGTCAGACGCGGACTGCAGAAGTTGCGGCGTCAATCAGTCTACTCTTAATAACGAAGCCGTAAGGTGATTCGTTACTTACCTTGATGGGCATACCAGTCTGCAAAAATAATTGATTAAGTTTGATCTCAAGAAATCCCATTACCCATCACCGTCTCCACAGCCGCTCAGACACTTGGCCGGCTACCGATGATTGCTGACTACCTCAAGAATCACTAGAGAACACGGGAGTAACTTACGCAGTGGAAACCGACTGGCCAAAGAACCCTCTTTCCTCGCATGCGCTCGAACCCAGCTCCGAACTCGATTTTGGAGATGGTGAACGCGTGACCGAGGTGAAGGGATCCGTTCATGTACTGCGTCGTGCGTAAAGTGAGCACGGATGAAGAAATCGCGAAGTGGGGTGAGTCGTGTCATGGCAGAGAGTCGGGCAGGCAAAGGTCAGCGAGGATACTCCATCTGGTGCCTTCTTCGAGCAGCCCCTCCACTTCTCCAGCCCCGCTAAAGCATCCTGTCCCGCTCCTCCAGCAATCCATCTGTATTCCACGTCATAGCCATCCTGCCAGGGCGTCGACTTACAGGGTAAGGAAAAGTGCCGAACCACTTTGGCCTTTGCTCGCGAACTTTGGCAGCGTCGGCGTAGAATTCGTCTGTGGGGACTGGCTCATCCCCAGTAGAGTAAGGCGAGTCAGTTTGGAAGAGTTTCTCCTCCTCCCATCGCTTCTGGGCGGCGCTCTCGAGTTGAATGAGGAAGTCGCGCTTGGAGGTGTTGGCGGCGGGAGCTGCGAGCGTCGAGCTGGGAGCGGCAGCTGGTGGTGCCATTCTAAAGATTGGGCGGATGCGTAGGCTGCGTATAAGTGTTCGCTGGAGCAACGTGGTGAACGACGTGCTCTCGAGTGCGTTGGCAAGAGTCAGGAAGCGTCGACGGGAACTTCGGCCGGCCAAAATTGTGTTTGGGACAGGCTGACAGCGGAGAAGGCGCTTGACTCGTACCAGCACCGCCAAAATGTCCGACTCAAAGAAGAAGAGTGGAACTGGAAAGGGAAAGGAAAGACGATCACCGAGCCCGTACAGGTCCAACGGTACAGAGACCTCAATAAGCGACTTGTAAGTCCACATCCCGAGCTGCACCTTCTCCACTTCGTCGGCGGTCATCGCACGGCCACAACAACATCAGATTGGACCGATCAAAATAGGGATGCGCCGTTAGCAGTCTTGCGAATGCTCTCCAAGCCCGCAAACAGCATCGGGCGGCGTACACGGAGCCGGATCATGGCCAACAACACGACCCTTTGTTGACGCGACATTTAAAGCTAACTTTTCCTCGCCCCGTAACAGTGTGAACGAATTCTGGCAACACACAGTCAGCACAGCAGAAAACTCCAATGACGACTTCAAACATCAATCTCTGCCACTCGCCAGGATCAAGAAAGTAATGAAGAGTGATCCGGAAGTGCAGGTTTGGTCTTGAGCTTCTTCCTTTACCGTTACCCCTCGCTGATTGTGCTAACTCCAGATGATATCATCCGAAGTAACGGTTCTCTTCGAAAAAGCCTGCCAAAGTTCGCTCGTCCCCGCGCCCCTCCCTTGCCACCGCTGACCCCGTAGCCGTCCGCGATCAACAGTATTCATACAAGAATTGACCGCCCGATCTCACCTCGTCTCCCTCTCCCACAAACGACGTACTTTATCCCGTCCGGACGTCGCTCAAGCCATTTCCAAATCCGATCAATTCGATTTCTTGATCGACATAGTTCCGCGAGATGATGATGGAGAAGTTGCCGGGAGCAATGCTGGCCCTTCTGGGAGCAGCAAAAAGAGGAAATCGACAGCTGGCAATGGAGGGAAGAAGCTAGATGAGGAGATTGGAGTGGATGAGATTGAGGAGGAAGAAGCGCAAGATGAGAAGTCGAAGAGGTTCAAAGGAAGCGACGGACACCGTTTCGCGGAAGAACAAGAGCGACAGATTGGGTTGGATGATTTAGGAGGAATGAGGAATGGTGTGGACGATGGAGTCGGTGAGGCGGAGTTAGAACAGGCTATACAACAATTGAAGCAAGAAGCGGAGCAGGTGCGTGGCTCAGATACGAAGGAGGCGTTTCGATGTTGCTGACCAGACTCTACCGCCGCAGGCTGGCTTCGTGAATAACCATAATAATGAAGCTGTGGATTGGAATCAGGGATCGTTCGATTACGGCGTGAGTTGCTACCCGCCTCGACGCCAATGAAGTGACGCTCGCTGATATCTCTTGCTCGAGTGCGCAGGGACAGCAGTTCTACAATTCTAATCACAACCACAATGGGAACTGAAACAGGAAGTGCATTGGGGGATGAAGCATGATGTCAAAAGGGAAAAAGCCTTGCACATGCCACAATAAACACCCTGTCGACTGATACTACCGCTGGGGCTGAACGCCAGCTCATGGCTTCGACTTATAATTATACAGAGCCAGCCTACAGTACATACTGCTCGGAAAAAATCGTTACTTTCATCGCCTCCAGGAGACGCGACGACAGTGGCTTGTCGCCCCGACAGCAACGCGATTCTTCTGTCTCAAGGGTCTGGACGCTGAGGCCATGGCTCGGAAGCACAAACAAGTGGCCACTTAACTTGACACAGTTGCAGGGAAGGACCTCGATCGGGATGCCTAGGTATCGGGAGACGGAGAATGGTGCAGCGTATATTGACGGAGAAGACAATTGCAGTGCTAGCAGATACGAGCCACTGACGGGCCCGAAGCGACTCGCTGCACGCCGACCAGCAAAGGAAATCCACCCTCAAGGCCACCTGCCGTCCCCAGATACGCCCATCCAACCCCGAAGAGATCTCCAACGACCGCTGAAAGCCTATGATAATCCGAAGAAGAAGAGATGGAAAAGTCAGCGCTTGCTCCAAAAGACGCGTGGATTGCTTTTTTGGTTCAGATAGGAGCGAAAGACGTTTGCTGTTTGTGAATCCTCAGTGGCCTTTGGCCTAGGAGTGAACTAATGCTTGATTGATTGTGTTCATCAGGTAAAAAGGGAGGACGACAAGCGTGCGACGAGTGTGCGCGCTTGAGTCCTGGGGAGAAGATAGGATAACTCACGTATCGAGACGAATGTGATAGGTGGCCGTAGGCGAGCAGGGAAGGTTAAGTGTTGTGCGGATGAGGGAAGGAAGGCAGGCCGCTTCGGTGAAGAAGGCTTCGAGCTGAAGGGTGCTACTACTACTTTCACATCTTCGCCAGGCCAGGCCAGGCGACCGGCTTTTGATTTCCTTACCTTTGCTTCAGGTCCGGACCTGTCTGTATTCTTACGTTTGGTTTTGAGTACTGAGTGAGTGATAGCATGAAAAGAGAGCACTTCGCGTTCCAGAGTTGGAGAAAGAAGCACCAGGCCTGAGCGACGTCGAGCGCTTCGCTGCTGCCCGACACATATAAAGCCTCACAATATAGGTTGTGGGAACTGCTGTAGAAGCAAGTGAGGACCAGGGAGATATCCTTGTGCGGATTTTGAAGGATTGTGCGGCGACAGGCTTCAGCGTCAACAGTCAGTTGGACTTCGCAGGGGCGTTCGCGCTTCGGCAGATTCGCGCTGGCGAGGCACCTCACGTCCCAGATAAGAGTTGAGGTTCTCGTTGCCACACTGAGCTGCCCGTTCCCAGTGGCTCTGCGGAAGTTCTGGCAACAGCGTGCGGTATGCTGTGTTGCGAGCCGGTCGCCAGATACCTCATTGGACGGACCTCGCAAGAGTGTGCTCGAGTCTTCCACATTACCGCTGAGGGAAGGAAGAAGTGTGTTTCTGGAGAGTTATAATATCAAAGCAAATGCCAACCTGCATTACTCCTTCAGCTCCCAGCCTACAAGTTGCAACATATCAGTCAGCATTCATTCAGGTCGTGAGCTGTCAACATGATCCCTCGCATCGCCGCCCAAGCTTCTCATGGCCGTAAAACATCCTGATTACGTGCTTTCGCATCTGCGGAAGACATTCCGGCACCTGCTCTACCCCACGATGTTCTCCGAGTCTCAGCGGCGGAAAGCGGACTCACTGACGCCACAACCACATCCTCCCTTATCACTCGCATGTGGGTTCCCCTTGATTCTGAACGAACTCCCAATTAATTCTGTCGCGTAGTCTATTGTCGATCCGTGAATAAGCGGGAGGGACGACGAGTCGATGAGCACCTTGATGTTCGGGTCGAACGCCGAGGGGTTGAACAAACTACCAGGAGGTGGTGTAGACGTCAGTTGAAGTAGCTGACCGTAGCAACAAGCCGACCGAATTGCGTACTAGTCATCCTCTTGCCGCTTCGTTGTCACCTCCATCTTGTACTGATAGCCATGGCATCCTCCACTCTCAACGCTGACTCGCAACGCCAAGTCGTAATCATTCGCCTTCTTCTGAGCTTTCGCAATTTGCTACAGAGGGCGCAAGAAGAGTCAGCATCGTGAAGGTTGGCGTGAGACTGGACCACGAGCTCACGGCCATTGCTGGTTCAGTCAGGTGCAGGACAGCGGTTGCTAGTGCTGGGTCGATATCGTAATCATCATTGGAAGGGTCTAATGTCGGCGGTTGAGCTATCACGGCGAGGTGTCGACGAAAGAGGAAGGGTGGCAACTGCGTCGCGGTGGTTGGACGGCTGGGGATGAAAGTGGAGAGGAGGCGGAGTTGAGGTTGTGGGCGAGCGCAGAGTGCACACACCGGTGACTTGAGAGCTGTAGAAATTCTTCGGAGCATCATAGAGTTAGAAGTGACGTGGTGTAAGGAGGGCGTTTGCCACCGCGAAGGGCTCAAATCGCGCGCCTACCCGCTGCGAAGTGATCGCGATTCTTTGCACCCGTCGTACCATCCCCACAAACGACACTCGCACCAGGTCCAGCACTCGAAGTCTGCACCAGTGCACCTTGGTTCCAAGTCCAGTAAAAAAAGTTTCGCCCGGGCGAAGCATGGAGAGACCGGCGGTAACAGCAGACGCTCTCCCTGCGACAGCCGCTCGTCGCACTCACGACTCCAACATTCCGCAGAGTCTCCCTCGCAAGTCATTAATCCTTCAAACCTCCCAGAGTATTTTAGCTGACATATACACGTAACTCCTTTCTTTGCGCCCACCAGGTGGATCACCACCGACGCCTTCAGACACCGTCCCCTCTCTTCGCATCCCCGTCCCGGAACGACAAGCTCGCGTACCACATCAGTCTATCAAGTTTACTTTCAAGGCTATGGAGGTGTCTCCTCCCGTCGGGCTCGCGGCTGCTCCGGGATCGGTCGTGCAAGACCTCCCAGCTTCGCAAGCTCAGCCCCAGCCCGCCGCCAACACTTCGTCTCGCCCCGCGGATTCGAACTCCCAGGAGGAGGTGGACAATAAGGACATGTCTGATGAGTATGGAGTGGATATGGGTATGGACGTTGACCCTGTTCTCGAGGAACTCGCGAGGTGGGAGCCTGTCGCGGGCGGGACTAGCAGCGACGAGTCGGTACTCGGAGGAAGTCGTCAAGTCCACCATGTACCAACCCCGAAGCAACAGTACCCCGGTATAGTCAAACAACCCGACGCAAGCGAAGCAACGCGACGCGGAATCAACAACCCAGCCCACCTCGCCGTCGTTCCGCCTTCCCCTATCGCGACCGAATCTCTTTCACATGCCGGAACAAATGGATCCAATACCGCTAAGAACCATATAAAATCGCACCACGATGGCTGGCGAGATCCGTCGATCTTGATCCCGATACCGCGCCGTCACGCCGCTGTCGCCCCAGCCACCGCCACCACCACTGCAAGTCAATCTCCTGCGTTCGACAGCTCGTCGCAATTCACCGAAATAAAGACGCGTCTACCACTTCATACATTCTTACGCGAGACTCCGCGACCGGACCTCGTCTCAGAGCACGTCGCCGATCATTCCGGCTCCAACTCTTCAAAAGGCTCTGATTCCGCCAGCGTCCCAATTCCATTCCGCTCCTCGCACCCTGAGACGTCTAGCAACGGTCACGTCCAACCCTTAGTCGCGCCACCCCTCAGCGCATCCTTCGAAGCGACTTCACACGCACAACCTGCAATTCCCGAAACCTCATCTTCTTATTCGTCATCATCTATTAGTACGATTGCTTCTTCGCCCCTCATTATCACCCACCACAACCCAGCACCAATTCCACTATTATCGCCCCTCAACGAAAACGAGCAGGCCTGGCTCTCCAACGACTCGTTTCCTAACAAAGCACCTCGCGCGACTGCTGGCGCCGGTCGAGGAGACGCCCCGATCCAAGCAGAAGCGCCGGTCAGCATCCAATCAAAAGGAACCATGAGGCGACCAAATCTACCATCAGACTTGGATCAGTCGCTGTTGGGCCGCGAAGCAAGTTCTTCCTCGGCGGCTTTGGTGCTCAAGGATCTGTCACCTGCCTCTCTGCCGAGCGAGCGCGCAGCTTCAGATGATCTCATGGACTTGGACCGTCCCATCGTGCGAACCTCGAGCTTGAGTACGACTGCAGGCGTCTTCCCTGTGTCGAGCATTACGCAACCATTGGCGCATGAAGCATCGGCACCGTCTCATTCGTCTGGCAACTCTACTCTCCTCCATAACGCCGAAAATATATTATCGATCCCCGTCAAACAAGAAATCCGTCCATCGATGCTTTCAAAATCACACTCCCCACATGTCGACGTTCCTGCGAAGGAGCAACGCCAGCTCCCCGAAGCTCCACGAAAATCTACTATCAACTTTCTCCTAGATGGAGGGGACTCGGCCTCTTCCTCGGCCTCGGGTGTCACAAGCAGGACTTTTGTCGCGCCTGATTGGTCTTCCTCGAACGGCGTCGACACACCTCCCCCGCCGGCGCGAGCGTCTTCGCACGTCTCCCGTCCCTCATCTGGTCGCCATCATAGTCGGGAAACTTCATCCTCAACCTCCTCGACTCAACATCTCGCTCCAACTCCTCGTTACGGGCTCAATATTCCTGCACCGGTGCCATCTTTCAATGGCGTACGACCTCCTCCCTCGACTCTTCGCTCAGCCATTTTGACTTTTGTGCCGGAAGTCCTTGTCGCTTCTTCCGTCCGCACTCGGGTCTCAGGAGATGTCAAAGATAAAGTAGTATCTGACTATGGCTACCACGCGACGGATGAGGAATATGCTGTATCAAAAGCGGAAGCCATCCGAAAGGGAAAGGGCAAAGCGGTCGATTCAAAGGGCTACGCGGGAAAGCCATGGTCTGCGTATGGCTTTGGACCTCTTCCGAGGAGACCGGTACCGGAGGATGGAATGGAAAGGGACGACAGCCCGCCATTGATGTCGGCCATCGTGGACCGGAGGAAGAAGGAGTATCGGGACATGGTTTTGGCAAAAAAGAAGGTAGAGGACAAGGTGAAAGATGGCGCCGAGAAGAAGAAGCCTGTTGCTGTGCAGATTCCCGTTGGGCAGCAGCAAGTTAAGCCAGTGGAGAAGGAAGTCGTTAGGCTACCGCCGAAGCCGCCAGTGGTCAAGGTCAAGATTCCAACGAGGTTCAAGAAGGCGATTTCTGCATGTAGGTCTTCTAGCTACGTTATTCCCGCATTCAAGGTGCTGACCACGACTGTTCTCTTTTCAGCCTTCTTCCCTCATCACACAAACCGCGAGGCATCGACGTCGACTGCTTTCGGCCCTCGCAAGCCCGGCTCTCTCAGTGCCCACCCGAAATTCGTGCATCTCCTCACCCGACCCGACTACTTCCTCGAGCCATCGCAGTCCGTGAGCAACACCGCTCCCCCCATCGCCGCTCTCACCAACGGCGCCGTCGCACCAATCGCACCAACCCCTCCTCCTCCCACCTCCACACTTCCACTCCTTATCATCCCTGCAAAGCCCGTCGAAGGAGCTCTCATCTCTCGCCGAGCTTCTACATCTTCATCACACTCTACTCGGATCACCGACACGAACCAGCGTGGATCACCAAACGATGATAGCGACGATGAAGATTTCAATCCTTCCACGACGAAGGTTGTTCTTGGCCTCAAGAGATCTCGTGGGAGTAAAGGTCGAGGAACGAGTCTCAGTCATGAATATGTTGATTCGAGCGAAGAGGAAGGTGGAGAGAGCTTGGAGAAACCTTTGGTGAAGAAGAGTAAGGTAGCGGAAGGCGATGAGGTGTAGTTGCGGGGTGATTGGAGGAAGACTGCCCAGGCAATTGAAGTGTGTTCAACTACTTTGCTGGTCTGATGTTTGCGGGAACTTGAGTCTTCGCAGGCCTGCGCCCACCCGCCAGACGTCGTGCTCACTACTAGATGCTTCAAAAGCTTCCTTCCTGCTGCTACAAGCTTTCAGTAGGGACTCAGTAGAGAGACTTCTCGCTGCATGCTTTCTTTGTGGAAGATGGGCATCACTCTTCGGAATCGCGTCCTCAACAGCAAAGGCGTGCAAGGCCGTTTTCCGCTTCCAGAAAATTGACAACTTTTGATAGAGCTGGATCTCATACCAGCAGATTATTTATCGTCTTCTATCGCCTATCGAAAAAAACGGAAAGGAGAATTCAAAACTGTCTTTCCCGCCGAAAGGACTCGAGTTATCTCGCTGACACTTCGCACCTGCTCTCACTTCCGTCCCCCAAAAACCAACGCCAGCTGAGATGCGGTAAAAAGCAGCCGAATCCAGGTGGTTCCACGAGGCCGACTGTTCCAAAGTGTAACAAGGATTTGAACCCTGGAGCCCAAAGGGCAAGAGCAGATTGTCCCTACCTATTCATACCAAGTAAGGTCTGAAAAGGCAGGGTAACAGTAAACTCCCGGAATAGACCGCTATCCGATTACACCTCATGGATTCGACATACCTGCAAGGTCTGTTCGGGACAACTTCTTGGGTTTAATATGAGGTGAGTCCGACGAGTCCGCCTCCGAGGATTTGGCGTGG
>JASZXU010000682.1:0-15828 GCA_035521515.1 Phenoliferia sp. Uapishka_3 | reverse complement strand
GTACGCCCCAGAGTGGTCGAAGGTCGTTCGTTGGGGCGGCGCCGAAGTAGGGTAACGATTCGGGTAGCTAGGAGGAGACTGAGATCGGCCGTGTAGCATGGCAAGATCTTCTTGGTCCAGGAGGACGCCAGAGACATTGTAAATTTCTCCATACGCTTTCTCAGGGAATGGTGCCGGCGGCGTGAAGCTTTGATAGTGCGGTAAAGATGAGGGAGGCGGTTGTGACGTCGAAGCAGGTCGACATCGACTGGGGCGTGGCGATAGAAGTGCCATCTGCTCGGGCCCCAAGATGTCGCCCATGTCGGCGAAAAACTAGAATTATTTAAGAGAACGCCAGACAGTTAGAAGAGGTAGTTGAGCATTCGGAAACCCCAATGACTTACCTGATCAACTTCCTCCACAGATGATGTATGAACCATTTGCTGCGACACCGGTGGGGCCGAATATGGTGCGCCAGTCGGGTAGGCGGCACTCAGAGCTGGTGGTGGTGGTGGTAAGGTTATGGAAAGGTTGCGTGCTGGTGAATAGTGTGATCGGGAGGAGTTCTCGGAAGGGTGGGTGGGAGAAAGATGCGACTGGTGCGATTGATGCCGCCTTCGTGACTCTATGCCTGAGGGTTGACCAACGTGCGAAGTCGACGACGGAGATGCCGGGTAATAAACTGGTGATGGAGGGTAAAACGCCTGAGACCTAGGTGGGGGCGGCAGGTATGATTTTGAGGCTATTGGAGCATGATGTTGACCGCCAGCGAAACTGTCCTGCGCCGTCTTGTACCAGAAGGGAGTGCCGAGTCCGTCCCGAGGGGTATCGATGACTTCCGAAGCCGGAGAGGAGATTCCTGGAGTGGACGGGTCATGGTAAGAATAGTTGGAGGAGGTGCTGGTGGTCATAGTATGCGCAAGACTCCCTATGCTGGCTGTACTCGCTGCTCGGCGGTGCGAGGGTCGAGAGGTTCGCGAGGGCGACATGTAAGGATGTTGGTCTGCCCGGCTCTTGGTTGCATCATACCCCGAGAACCCGCCAACCCCCGGTAACCCTTCTGGCAAGGATGACCGCACCCTCATTGCCTCCGCATTCGACCCGTACGTTGCATTGAAGATCGGGGCTAGGTTGGCCGCGAATTCAGACTCCGGCGGGTAGTTCATCCATGGCGAGCTTCCGGTAGAGCTGTTGCTTGTGTTCATGAGAATGGACTCGGTGGGTTGAACGTCGCGAGCGTTCTCCGAGCTCGGAGGGATAGAGTAGTGGCGCAGGCGGGTAAGTGGACAAGGAGGTGACGGGTGTTTTGTGTCGGGGATGAATCGCTACCGCGAGCTCGCGGGGTTGCGGATGTCGAGGGAGGACGGGAGGTAGGAGGTTGGAGGAGGTGAAGACTGCAGAAGGGACTTGAGCCGAATAGGAAGGAACGGCGACCTGCCTCGCGAAGTTCTATTTCAAAGACATTTTAAACTTAATTGAAATTCGCACCCCGCACGGTGATGCCGATAAAGTCTCAAGGGAACATTCTTCCGATTAGATCCCATCCCCCAACAAGCCCGCCTCCAGCTTAGAAACTCTTTTTAATTGACTCAAGGGGGGGACACTGGCGGCCGCAGCAGGTTGAGGGTTCAGATTGGTTTGGCACGGACTTCAGCGGTATAACAGACTCGGAGCCAATCAAAACGCTTCGTCGGAATCCCGAGTCCGGAGGCCGTCGACCCGCTGCGGACGCCAGTGTCCCCCCCTTGATTGACTTGACAAGCAGCCGCTCTTCGCCTGCCCTATCGCACCACACAAAGACGTTTTCCTTGACACCTTCAAGGACAAGGCCGACGATAACGATAGTCCCCAGAGGTCCTCAGGTTTCCCCTTTCGCGGGTGCCTGTCCCGAGGCAAGGGATGGTAAACATTGAAACAATCCCTGAGGTTCCGTCACGACCATCTTGCACATCTTTTGTGCTCCTTTACATACGTCCTTTCTCCTCCCCCTTCCCTCTGGAGCTCATCCAAATTCCGTAGTATTCAGAAAGATGCTGCACGGCGACCGAATCTCAACAGCGAATCCTATGTAGCGAATCTCGCTGTGGTCAGCGAAGTAAGTGATATAATGAAATCCTCGACAGAAGGCAGTCCGAAGGCCTTCTTTCTTAGTAGCTCGAAGTTTTTGCGTTTCTGGCACCCTCTTGGCTCGCATCACCATCGCCAAAGGATGACAAGTGAGGTCGAAGCTTCGAAGCCAGCCGACGTCAGGTTTGAACAAGAAGCGATCCTTGAGGAAGTGGAACTTGTCCATCCCACGAATGGCTGAATCGGAGCTCTAGTGAAGTCCCCAGCAGGTGTAACTCCAGTTTGGACTACTCCTTTCGCGATCAAGGTTTCTAGATGGCAAGGCCAAAGCTTAAAGCAAGGTCTCGAGTCTGCCGCCTTCGCGACTCCAACCATGCAACACCAGCTTCTTCCCGCCAATAATAGTTGCCGAAATATACGAGCTACTTACGGTTCAGAGTGTTCTGCCTAGCTGATGTCGCAGGTGTGAACATCGCCTGAACGTCACACGCCGGTTGATGGGATGATCCGAGCGAGAAGAGAGTTGCACGAAATGATCCCGCTGGGGTTCGACAAATGATATGCCGGTTCTCGCTGACTGAAACCTTACAGCTCCTACATATAGAGAACGATATCGTGCTGCGTTTTTGGAGCTAGTTGAGGACCGTTGAAGAAATGGAAAAGAAATGAAAAGCAAGGAAAAGTGCAAAATACTGACTTTCGCGAATGCGCACGCGGAAAGAGGTAGACCACATTGACGCACGGCGCGAATCCACAGACAGACAGTACTGGACACCGTCGTCAACGTCGTAGCCCGTGTCTGTCCGTTCGCCAACCAACGTAAGTAGCATATCTACAGTCTTCACGCTCGCCGTCCGCCGAATGCCCGAACCGCCGAACCGCCCCGGACACAGAAGGCGCCCGGGGAACGGAGACTGGATGGAGAAAATGGGGAGCTAGATTGAGAAGCGCAGGAACGAGGGCAGGGGTGGACTGGAGGGCACGGGGAACGGAGGGACGAAAAGATTGGCGTCAGGGCGGAACCTATGACCTTTCGACTTTGCGCGTGGAAACCTCTGCCCGTTCGACAACACACCAAACCCACCGCGATTCGACAGAAGCAAACGCTGACCCTTTTCCTCCTCTCCATACTAGCCCACCAACCCCCCTCTTAACTCAGCATGTCTCGTGGACGCGGTGGATCCGCCGGAAACAAGTTCCGTATGACTCTCGCCCTCCCGGTTGGAGCCGTTATGAACTGGTGAGTCTTCCTGGAAAGAGGGAACGTGAAGCGTAAGAATCTAATGATTCGATGCCTTCCTAGCGCCGACAACTCTGGAGCTAAGAACCTCTACGTGAGTATCGTTTTCATTCGCGGGGGGGAAAGGTTGGATGCTTGTTGGCGGACGGAAGGCAGTTGAAGAGGATGGGATGCCTGCGCGCGGGGGAATCGCTGCTCAATTTCGGTAAGCAGGTCGACTGACGGTGACACTAAACGCAGGTCATCTCCGTCACCCGTTTCGGTGCCCGTCTTAACAGGCTCCCGGCCGCCTCCGCTGGAGACATGGGTACGCGACCTTCGTCCCTCCATCCTAATCTTTCGCACTTTGGCTAAACTTGCGTTTCACTTAGTCATGGCCACAGTTAAGAAGGGAAAGCCCGACCTCCGAAAGAAGGTTCACCCCGCAATCGTTATTCGTCAGCGCAAGGCATGGCGTCGTCGTGACGGTGTCTTCCTCTACTTCGAGGACAACGCCGGTGTTATCGTCAACCCTAAGGGAGAGATGAAGGGATCCGCCATCGCTGGACCCGTTGCGAAGGAGTGTGTACGTAGCCTGTCTCTGGCTGGAATTGGGGGAACAGCAAGGTTGACATGGGCTTTTCGTGGCAGGCTGACTTGTGGCCGAGGATCGCCTCGAACGCCGGAACCGTTGTCTAAGCGTTTCTTGCGGGGAGGAATGGAACGATTGTATCTTTGGAACGAAGAGAGATTGTTTGTTCCGCATTCTACCCTCGTCTTTCGAGTGTGCCTTGGTTGCACACGTTCGTTGGTCGGGAGATTTTGAACCTTGAGAAGACGAGTAGGCAGCTACCGATAGGGTCTGGGGAATTTGAGTGATGCTCGGCACGCTCAGGCGCAAGCAGCGCAATGGGGGCGGCATGCTGTCTTCGCTCCAGAGTTTGCGGTCTGGTGCAAGAAATCGAGAGGCCCGCGAGTCTTTGTCGTGTAAAAGTGGACGATCTGCCTTTACCTTCACCGTCAGCTCTCTTCAAATGCCTCTGTCGGAGCTTCCACTTGGCCTCGAGGGCGCGGGCCCTTGCTCAATCGCGAGGCGTACCTCTCTTGACTTTGAACTTGCTTACTGCCATGAATATCTTCGAGAATGTTTTTTTTAAGTATGACTTTTACTTCAGAGAGTTGTGTTATTGCTACAGAATTGGTCCCTTTCGACACTAGCTTCACCCTCCTCTTTTCGTGTTTTTTCGAGTCCCAAGTTTTAATTTAGTTAGGCCTTTCACCACTGCATAAAGCATGAAATCCAGGGCAGGACAGAGGGAGGAAGGAAGGAGGTTGGCGTTTATATCAGCTGGCATTGACTTCGGGCTCAACAATCACCTTGCCAATTCTTGGAGCCTTTCCCTTTGAACACCCGAACGATGGTCCGTGACTGCCTTCTGTCTCCGGAATCCCAAAGGTGACCTACATCCCCGTTTGGTTGGCTAAGTTGGAAACCTGGTGGCAAGCTCGATAAACGTTTAGTCAGTTCATGGTCAGGCAAGGGCTCGCTTCCCAACAGCAAATGTTACTTGCTGCAGTATTCTGTAACGCTACCCCACCCCAGCGCCAGGAAGCTGACCCGTCGCCTCTCGTGAGCATCAGATTGGTGCTCCTCAATCTCATTGAAACCACATTCTTCCAACTTGGCTCCTCGCGCCAATCTACACCAACCCTCTCTAAGCACTCGGCACCGGTACCTTGACGTCTGTTCCCGGAACCTTGACGTCTGTCTTGTCTCCTCCCAAGTCTTTGATGGAGAAAAATTAACATAACCAATGTAATCGCCCACGAAGGCATAAATTCGGGGCTGAAGCTTACAGTGGTCTGCGAGTATTGTGAAGACGTTGAAAGGTCAGCGAGGATGATTTCACGCTTGACTGGAAGAAAAGTGAGGCGCACAGTTGACGAATCGAGCACCTTGTGTGAGCTGCAAGCTGGCGTTGGTGAGGTGCTGTGAAGTTCAATTGCCACATCAATATGCGGGACGCCTTCGTCGGAAATCAAGGAAAGCGTACGCAAGCGAAGAGGAGGTACTATCCATTTGCAGATAGTTCGGTAAGTCAGGAAATGTGTCACTCACGCGAAGCGAAGCCACTCACGTTTCGGGGCTGCACACGCCAAGCTACAAACATCACCCATAACAGTTCCATCAGTTTCCAATCCCAATCCAGACATGTCCAGCTCTCGCAAGCTCACCAAAGCGCATGAAAACCATCCTACGACATGCCGCAACCGATCAGCATCCATACATCCCCAACACCATGCCACGCTCAGCGCCCCAGCCCAGCTCACGAGTAAGAAGAAAGCGCAACGGTCATAGGACCTGAGATCATCTCTGGGCTCTTGTTGAAGTCGGCAAGGGCCGCGAGGGGAAGTCCCCAGTTGGCGAGAGGTCTGTTTCCGGGTCAGCGCTCGGCATTTTTAGGGAGCGAGGTAGGACAGGAAGGGCGTACCCCCAGAAATGGGTTGACATGAAGTACTTGCGTGCCTCAGGGGACCTGTTGGAATTAGCGAGTCAGCTGGGGTCTGCAGAGTGGTTCGTTCGATGGGGCAGTGGTTGTTACTTTGCCCATTGCATGAGACCTGCTGCGCCAGACACTGCGAGATAAAGGCGTAAATTGGCTGCACTTCGTTAGCCATCTGACGTTGCTCACTGATGAAGGAGGTTGGAGTTCGAGCAAAGGTGGAAGGCGAGCAGCTGGAGCTTGGGGTGTCGGCCACGGACGCGCCTCGGATCTCCTCCAACCTTCCTTCCCGCATACTTCTTCTTTTTTTTCTACCTCGCATCTCCACCGCTCTTGACGCAAACTGCGCAGATCTGACTCAAATGGCGCGATCTGGCTCTCCAACGCCGTCCGACTCGGACTCATCGTCAAATAATGGCTTCGACTTCATGGAGGTGCGCTCTCCGCGAGTTACGACCCTCTTTTGCTCCTCCTGAGCAGCTCTTGGCTTCCTTTCTCTGCAGGAACCAGCTTCATTCCGCCCTGCGACCCCACCTCCCACCACCGTGCCTTACTCCCGTCGTCCTCATGGCGGGATTGGGGACCTGGTTGGCAACGATGAGGTCCAGGTCCGGCTCGTAAGTGGGCATCCTCTTTGGGGTAAGCTTCTGCCATTCGTTTGGAGGTGAGAGAAGATTTGCCTTGGGCTAATGCGTTCGGCAACAGGTCACATCCTCTATCCCGCCGCAATTGCCATGTCGACGTTTCTGGAGCTTCACGCAGACACTTTATTGCGAGCGGGTTCGACACAAGACGGAAAGGGGAAGGGAAGAGCAAAAAATGTCCTGGAGTTAGGTGCAGGGGGAGGGCTTCCCGGGCTCGTCGCTGCGCTTGAAGGCGCCGCAAATGTGCGTTTATGGTGGTCACGGACCGAAACTATTGTTTTTTGCTTGCTGATGTATACGTGGACCTTCATAGGTTGTTATTTCAGACTTTCCCGATCCAGCTTTGGTCAAGAATCTCGAAGCAAACGTCGAGGGAAACATCAGGGCTTTAGGTGCCACGGAGGGGGTCGCAAAGACTGTCGCTGCTGTTCGTCATTCTACTACCCGTATCCCTCGCAAAGATGCTAATCAATCTTACGACGATTCGAAGGGGTATACTTGGGGCTCCCCTTCGACAATTTTATTCGACTCGCTACCAGCCGGCGAGCGCTTCGACGTCCTCCTGCTTTCCGACCTGGTCTTCAACCATTCTCAACACGCCGCACTTCTTGACACCTGCCTTTCCGTTCTTTCCGCCTCATCTCCTCCCAATTCTACAACGTCGACACTTCCATCAGGCAGGGCCACCCTCAACCTCCCACCTATGGACCTCTCCGACCCCACGAAGCTCTCCACGCCCATAATTTTATGTTTCTTCTCTCACCATCGACCTCAATTCGTCGAAGCGGATTTGGGACTACTGGCTATGGCCAAGTCAAAGGGTTGGACAGTGAGGAGGGTTTGGAAAGATAAAGATGCTGGGGTATGGTTTACTTTTCGCGTGTTTGGCACCAGCGTTGGGTCGGAGCTGATTCTTCCATCCATTGTACAGCCTGCATTCCCTGAAGATGGAGGAGATATTTGTATTCGGAGTACGGTGCATGGGTTTTCTTTCACCAGGGAGTGATTGGAGCTGGTTGACGAACTTTGGCTCTGTAATGGTTCCACCGAGTGGCAAAACAGACCAACCACCTCCAAATGGAGTATTCGTGCAATGCCCACGAAAACCTTAGAGTGACAATCCAAGGTCCGAAGTCTTTCTCTTCTGAAAAAAGGGGTGGAGTGCCTCTCGGCTCATCCGAGGGACCATGCGCTCATCCGATCACCATCCTCCTTATCAGCCCGCCATCTCGATGTCACAAAGCACTACCACCGCATTACGGACTGGGCTTGGAGCTCGCCTCTGCTCTACGGACGTGAGCGCCACAGCGTTTGCAGAACTCCCAATCATCGACCTGGGAGCACTCGCTGGGAACGACCGCGATGCGCGCCTGGCGCTCGCAGCAGAATTACAAAATGCTTGCATCTCAACCGGGTTCTTCTACAGTCTGTTATCTTGCTATAAGTTTTCATGCAAAAACTCTGACTTGATCCTGCTACCTAGTCAAAAACCATGGCGTCCCTCAAAAGGTCATTGACACTGCTTTCGAGTCCGTCTCTCGCCCGGGACAAATGGTTGAGGCGCGAACGGCAACTGATTACTCTTGGTGTGTAGGCAAGCTAAGGTCTTCTTCTCTCAACCTCTCGAAAAGAAGATGATCGTCGACATGCACAAGGGCTCCTCTTTTAAAGGCTACCTTCGTACGTGCGCCTTCGCAGACCAGGTCGTTCTTTCTCTGAAGCTTTATCTATCAATAGCGGTGGGGGGAGAGCAAGTCGATCCTGATAGTCGTGGAGACCTCCACGAAGCATTTGATATCGGAAGCGACGCTCAGAACTTTTCAGCGGATAAAGCGAATTCGGGAAACCAGTATCCTCCCGCTGAGGACCTCCCTGACTTCAAACCTGTACGTCTTCCGCACTTTGCTAGGTTGGCTGCTTGTTAATGGTAGATTGATTGCTTCTAGGCTATTGAAACAGCTTGGTGAGGGAATCGGAGACTGACAATATACACCACCGAGCTCTGCTAAGTCCGAACGTTTCTTCAGGGACTCAATAATGGCGCTTGGAAAACGACTCTTTCCCATCTTCGCCTTGGCTCTTGATCTGTAGGCTCGATTCGGTTCCAAGCAAGACAAAGAGGTCGTATGATGAAATCATCACTTTTCCTAGCCCAGAAGATTACTTTGCCGCTCATCTCACCAATCCAGGTTCTGTAATGCGTGTCTTGAGCTATCCATCACAGGCTCAGGAGGGACCCATTGACCCGAAGGAGCTTGGAATAGGTGCTCACACCGATTACGAAGTAAGCTCTCTGTTCCATCTCAGCCAATCTCAGCCCCACTTTTTAGATTCCACTAACTGCGCTCATTTTAGTGTTTCACTCTCCTCGCGCAAGACGACGTCGAAGCGCTTCAAGTGCTGAATGCCAAAGGAGAATGGATCCGGGCGCCTCCTATCAAGGGGACATTCGTTTGTAACCTAGGTGATCAACTCCAAAGGTGGACTAGTGAGTAATTTTTGTGACGGACGGCAGGTCATCATTCTAATTCAGCATTAAAGACGATGTCTTCAAATCTACGGTCCACAGAGCGATCAATCGTACGGGGAAGGAAAGACAGAGCATGCCGTTCTTTTTCGGGGTTAACTATGAGACTAAGATTGAGGTGCGTTACGCTACCGCTTGGCTTGGGTGAAATTTTTCGCTTACGCCGAACGCCTAACAGGTACTTCCAAGCTGCATCGGTCCTGGAAGGCCGGCAAAGTGAGAAGATCGGTCTTTTCGTTCGTCGAAAAGCTCAAGACTTAAGAGCGCCCACGCAGATACGCGCCAGTGACAGCGGGAAAGTATGTGGAGGGGCGACTCGCAGAGACCTACGTGAAGTCTGGGTGATTGCTATTCATCTTTGAGGCTCTGGATTCCCTCTTTCGGAGCTGCTGTAAGTGTGGATATTTCTTACAAACGCTTCTGCATTTGCAAACCGAGATCAAATTTGCAAGGACACTGTGCTCGACCGTGGGTTTCGACGTTACAATACTTTTGAGCGGAATTCGGGATTAGGAGCTTGCTAATAGGAGCGGCGTTTTCACGAAAAACTTGCCACAGCGAAAGAAAAACTTGAGCAGGTTTTGCGACATGGAGATCGTGCTTCGCTTGGTTGAGGGAGCTAAGATCCGGGTATAGCACTGGGGACGGCGGCTCCAACGACCTCTTGGTAAAACAGACCTTCTTAGTTGGCCCCGGGTTTCCAAGCGAGACGAAGAGTGTTCCTTGGACGGCCTATTCGTGACGCCTCAAGATTGATATACCACCGAGTCATCAAGGAGCCTCGAAGGGAGTGCGAGCGAGGTGCGAACATTCTTTCCTTCAAGTTGACGGTATTATCGCTCATGTAGGGAATATAGAGCATAAACAACATCTTTTGTCGAGGAACTTAGACTTGGAAGGTCAGTACGAGCTCACGGCGCTTTACGCCTTACGCGTTGTTACGCGGCTGCACGAAGCCAGCGGCAGGCAGCTAACCCGCACTGGAGGATGGCGAGTCGTTCGAGCTCGACTTTTGCAGAAGACCTACGGCACCCGGTTCACTCTCGAACTCCCGAATCCAGAACATCCTTGTCACCATGACTGAAAAGCCGTCCCTCAAGTTCACATCTACAATTTCCCACCGCTTCCAATACTTCTCCGACACATCTATCGACCAACTCTCTTCGGACCTCGCGAAGGTGCTGGACATTTCGATGGATGAACTCGCCTTCTGGTATCAGGGGGAACTGGTGCTCGGGGCCGAGAAGATGGAAGATTTTTGGGGGGAAGACGATGACGGCGGAAACACAGAGCTTGCTTTTGACTTTTCGAAAGTGTTGGCGGTCGGGCAGGTGAAGGAAGAGTCAGTCAAGGAAAGGACCTGTTCTTGGCCAAGTCTCGTCCGCTCCATCACCGCAATCGTCACCGTCATAGACTCTCGCGCCGACTGGGTGCGACATGCGCCAACTTCCTTCATAATTCCATGCTTTTCAAACTCGTCGGTTCGGGAAGTTCATGCCGCAACGGCGCATCACCTGGGACTAGCGCTCCACAACTTTCGCCTGTTTGATGCGAAAGATTGCGAATATTTGTCCATGGACAATCGTTTGCGCTTGAGGGAGTTTTTGAGAGATGATGAAGACGAGATGGAGTTCTTTGTTGATTTGGCTTGAGTTGCGGAGAGGAGCAATACTCCTGATCGGACAAAGGTTTTGGGGCAGGGCCGCATCGAAATATGATTTAGAGAAAGGAAGTGGAGGTTGCTGTGATGTGTTGATGACGTTAGGGGCCGTCCTAAGGGTAGGCTTTCCGGTAGATTATCCGTACCTGTTGTAATTCGGTTACTCCAACATCCTTTGTGCTTCATATCAACTCAATCTCGCGACCGTTCTTACAGGCGAAGGAACCGATGCACACATTGTCACAGAAGCGCTCATTTGTACTGGAAGAAACTGCTCTACACAAAGGATCTCTCTTGAGCTCCCTCTCCACCTGAGAAGGGCACCCATTCCCTGCCTGGACCTCCGACCTCAGCTTGCGAAGGATTCGCCACTGGTTGCGAAGGCAGTATCTCCACCGACTCAAAGCCTCTCCCATCCGGGTGATACGGAGCAGGGAATGCTGGCGGGTTGTAGGCTAGAGGAATAGTGAATGCGAGCGAAGGGTCGACTTCCGCCATAACAAGATTATCTGTCGACGACGAGCGAGTGTGCCCAAGTTGACTTTCCTCGTCGCCTCCTTCAGCCATCTCGGTGCGTTTTCGCTGCTCAGCTTTTACTTCTGGGTAGAAGCGAATGGATCTGGTAAGGATCATTTCGTAGGCGATCCAGCTCGCGAGAACTGTGAGAATGAAGATAATGAATGAGATGATCCGCTGCTTCCTTTCTTCTGACGAGGAGGAGTCGGATGAGGTGGTCCCAAACGTTACGCCAATATAGACCAGTGCGAACTGTGTTGGAAGTGATAGAATTCTTTGAAAAAAGAATCGAATGAGCTGGGCCACAATGTTCGCTTTAAACGATATTACTTACACGGCCGACAAGTAAATCAGCACATTGACGCCAACTGTTGACTCCAATGCAGTAACGACGTGTCCCTGCGACTTCCTGTCAGCTGAGTTCCGATTCCATCTTTGAATCACAAATCACTAACAGGTATGAAAGAATAGCGGATGAGTGTAAGAATTCCCAAATTCCCCTGCGCGAGTAATTTTGCAAGGCACGCATAGGCTGTATTCGATTGTTCGAGTCTGGAAGCGCGGAGTTTAGCGGAACAGCATGCAATAAAACAGCTACCTCACTCACTTTTTGGCTTTTGCAGTGAGGAAAAAGCGGAAAACAGCGTAACATGCCGCTTCGCCCAAAAGAGTGCCAGCCGAGGCGATCACAAAACCTTTCCACAAGCCCCAAAGCAATCCTATAACAACATGTACGACCTCGTGTCCAAACTAAGATACGCATCCAAAAAAATATAAGTAAGTTAGTACTTTCTGCGACAAAAATGCTCACCAGCGGCGGGAACGACAAAAGGATCAGGATGGCGATTGGAATGAGCCAAGTCGCAGGGGTATTCACGATCGCAGTCTTATGTGGCTCGATAGCATCCACGATATTGTCTCGAAATACTGAAAGGAGGATGACCGCCACTATAAGTAGTACTACCAGCAGCCAACGCCCTGCGACAGCGGCGTGAGCCTTTAGCAACGGACCCGTGAGTAAAGGATCGAACGTACACCAGTACTTGAGCTGGAACCAAGATCTCACTCTATCTTTCAAGCTGTGGTCTTTCAAGCTGCAAATTCCGCGCAGCGAAGGAGAAGTTCAGCAGTTGCCCGCTCCCTCGAATCTCTCCGCTCGCACTTTGTCTTGAGCTGAGCCCTGGCAGCACGGTTGTCTGCGATTTCCTTCTTGATCCACTCCATCCTTTATGTTCCGTGGTGGGTAGGTGTAGAAGAGATTGTGCTGGTCGAGTTGACTGGTGTGGGGATCACCGAGGGTTGTTGCTGAGCTGCTCTGGTCGAGTAGAGGACAAATTGAACACGTTCACCGGGAGGCCAAACTCAGAGGTTTAAAACTGTGATCTGTGTGCGAGGTCGAAATTCAGACGAATGACGAATACGTCAAAGCGCCCTCGCGGTTGAACTCGCGTCTGCGCCGGAGCTGAGCTCGCACAGCTTATTGTCCGAACGCCGTCCGCGAACCAATCATCTGGACCAGGGGCATGGAAGCTTTCTGCTGATTGAACCTGGCGCTAGATTGAACCTGGCGCTAGATACGCTAGAAGGGCGGAAATATCAAACGGGACCAGAACTGTATCGACGTGACGTCGTCGAGCTTCCTCTTCGCAGAGACTATGAAAAATTTGCTCATGATGATCGGTAACGAGAGTCCACAACAAAGGCTCCGTAGTTTCCGGCGATCACAGGTACGAAGAATTGAAAACTATCGTTTGGCAGAAGCCTCACTCGCGCGCCTTGCGACGAACGAACGAGACGCCGCATCCGTTCGGAGTCAGCGTTATGACATGTGTCGCCTTAGCAACGAGATCTGGCTCAGTAAACACGTCTTCTCATGATCTCGATAGGATCTATGCTGACCTTGTATATCCTGCGGAAGCGCTCGTCCTCACTCTCGGTGGGCCGCCTCGCGTACTTCTCTTTGAGCGACTCCGGCACCCGAATCTGCGAGCCAACCAACTGATCAGTTTATTTGCATAAGTCCACAATACAAACATCGCTCACCTCATAATGCAGAAGAATCTTCGAGAGTACAACTTTTGATCACACGAAGGTCAGGACAGATCTTCGTATGAGATATCACGACTCACCTGTAGCCTCGACAACCGCAAAGCTCCTCCCAATACAAGCTCGCTGCCCCACCGCAAACGGTACAAACGCATCCCTATTCCACTTCTTCTCCTCTGTGTCAATGAACCTTTCCGGATTGAAGCTCGTCGGATCGTCTCCCCAATAAAGAGCATTGTGGTGCAAAGCTTGGACGTCCAATCGAACGTTCGTACCCGCTGGAACGAATACTTGAGCAGGAGTGGGAGACCCGTCAGGAGAGAGAGATTGGATTGTGAGAGTCGTGTCGGTCAGAGCGCGTTTTGGGATCGTGAGGAGGGGTGGGACAAGGCGGAGAGTTTCGTAGAAACAGGCGGTCGAGTATTTCTGGGTGAAGTTGACGGAGTTAGACGACTGAATACCGTGCGCGAACTTGACTTCGAAAGAGACGAACGAGGGAACTGAGGTTGGAGTAGCTTGGGTCTGGGTCACTGAGGAATTCCATAGCCTCGGCGTGAAGTGCATCCTGATGCTCAGGGAAAAGCGCAAGGTAGAGCAGCGTCGAAGAAAGCGTATGTCCAGTAGTTTCGTGACCTTCGATGCAAAAGACAGATCGAGTTAGAAAATCTCATAATGTGCAGGAGAGTTAGTCGAGAGAAGCACTCACCAGCCAGTAAAATTACGTAGATATTAGAGAGCATCTCTCGTTCACTGAGCGCGGCGGAGCCTTCTTCTGCATCAGAGCTCTTGATGAGAATGCTGAAAAGGTCATTGATCTCGGCACCTCCTGACATCTCAGCTCGGCGCTCAGCAATCATCTCCTTCATATCTACCCGTGCGAAGGCAATCAGCGCGGTTCATAATTCCTCAAAGTGAACAGAGGTGGACCCACAGGTCTCAAATTCGCGGTAGTAGGCATCGGTCTTTTGTAGCTTCTCGATTGGTAGATAATATGCCCACTGGGATAATTTTCAAAAAGATTAGCTGACGTCGCCCAGGTCCTCGTGCAGGCTCAGCGAATACCCACATTCGGCGCCAAAATCCTAATCACGAACTCCTCCATTAATCCAGCCAAAGACCTTCCGAAAGTCATCGTGTGCCCCGTCTTATCCTCTTTTCCTAGCGGTTGGTCGACCCACGGCAGCCTACAAATCAACTCGAAATCAGCACTCGCTACCCTCCCACGCTCTTCGCAGACCAAAAAAAATCTCCTCACGCCTTCCCGAACGCTGCGCTACTAATGACCAATAACGCAAGCCTCATCGTACTCGCCGTGATATCTAAATCGTCGTACAGCTTCCCCTCCTCACCTCCGACACTCTCATCCATAATCGCAAACCACTCGTCACACGTCCTCAAACATTCCCTCCATACCAATCGATTATTCGCTTCGTTGAAAGTGGGTGCCACGATCTTTCTGTGACGCTTCCATTCGGCATTTTCGGAGGCGACCAGGTTGTTTCCCCACGCACAAACTACTCTACGAACCGTACCATGAATATTCGAGCGCAACACGGTCCTTGAGAGCAAACTCACTGATATATCTCGAGTGGCTTACCAAACACAAGAGGTTGAGACCCAACTTGTTTGATAGCCCCAGCGTCTGCAAGCAGCAACGAAGCCGCACTTCCTACCGGACTCAACGCAAAAAAAGCAGTCGAATTATGTTTCCGGTAGCCTTTTCGAAAGCAGCCAACGGAAATGAATCAGCTCTTCATCCTCAAATGCCTTCCCAGCAAAAGTGCGCCGTCGTCATTGCCGCCTGCCTTCGCTTGACCTAAGCTCAGCGCCCCCGCTTGACCCGGCGGATCGAAACTTGGGCGTCGGACGATGGACAGGTAAGGCCGCGGACAGAGGACTCACGATCGAACTTTGTAGCCCACACCTCGGGAGCGTCAAAGCACATGAAGCTGGGACATAGCTGGTTGATAATCTCGAACGCCGGAAAGTAGGTGAAGGTGTGCGGATACGACCTGGTTAACGCGCAATGACATCGATCAGCTTGAGCTCGTACCGAATGGAGCTGGTCATGAGCGTACCGGATGCGAGAAAAGTTTCGGGTGAAGTTGATGAGGCGATTGACGACCCATGCGATCACGAGAGCCGCGGATAAGCTGAGGACAGCGGAAGATGAGACCATCGTGCCACTGCTGCCGGCGGCTGCTTGAGCTTCAGATCAGATCTACAGTCAGCTGTTGAGGAGCGAGTGACCACCACTCTTGCTTGCACTCACTTAGGCTAGAACCTGGGAGGAGGAGGCTGAACTGAGGCGGCGGGCGGTGTTGTGTACGGCCCACAAGATGTGGACAAAGTTGTTCTAAACGACTCCAATCTATTCCCTAAACCCCGCCAGATATTTCTTCCCAAATCCCGCATGACCAGGCCTCTTCTCCTCCAACTCTCCCACTTCGACTTTCCCACCTCTCTCAATCCCTCGATCCAGTCCTGCCAATCTCCCCTCCCCACCCGGCACTCTCTCCATAGTAATCAACCTCCTACTCCACTTCCCAAAAGACTGACAACTATTACTAATCAGCTTCAACCCTTCCACCACTGGAATATCCACATCTGCGTATTCCGCATTATCCGTCGGCAAGAAGAAGACTAATCGTCCGCCGGGTTTTAGG
>JASZXU010000681.1:0-15829 GCA_035521515.1 Phenoliferia sp. Uapishka_3 | reverse complement strand
CCCTCCCCCCCTTCCCCTGTTCCATCAGCATCCGACGCTTCCTACCACCCTGCTCTCTACGTAGACTCCTTTTGGCATTCCCGTCGAGCGCTGAAAGTTGTCTGTCGCAAAGAGTCTTATCACCGCGATAGCTTGGAGGCAATCGAGTCAGTCCTGAAGGTTCTTTTGGACGTGCTGGTAGAACTTGTGAGGACGGAATCGAGTGGAATTTTGAAAGAGCGTGTGCTGGCCGCTTCAGAGATGGTACGTCGTTCCTCTTTCGCTTTTCTTCTCCACCTCGCTCACTTTCTCAATTCGCAGGACCCGAACTCACCGCTGGAGCGCCCTCAACCCGCCCCGGCACCAAGATCCTCTCCCTCGAAAAAATCTCACTACTACTCTCTAGCTCTCTCTCGAGACTCTCAGCGAATGGCGCGCCTCCCTCGACGCCGCCGAAGGCTTCGGAGCGATCGCCTAGGACCCCCGAATGCTGGGCTTGATGTCCGAGGCGGAAATCTGACCTGCGGCACCTTTTTGTCAAGGATTCTATGTCGCAGAATCACCTGAAATGCACCTTTTTGTCAAGGAATTTGCCTCGGACATGCAAAAAGTTTAAAACATGTTACAAAGCGCCTAAAACAGCCTAAAAATCGCTCGGGAGCGCCGCACAACTTCCCTACTCCACCTCCGACGCACCGCTGTCCTCCTCGTCAGTCTCAGCCGCCTTTCGCTTCCGGGGACGCCCTTCCGGTGCGATACAAACCGATTTAAGTGTCGTCTGCGCACTAAGGAGGCTCCAAGCGAATCGGATGTGGGAGGGAACTGTCACCATGGTGCTCGAGTCCACCACAGGCTCAGCGCGCGAAGTCGATCCCATGAGGATCCGGTACCCGGGAATGTGATGGAAAGAGCAGACGTCCAGCTCAGAGTCTTTGATCAAGGAGAAGGTAGTCTTCTCAATGTGTCGAAGCTCCTGCACGACAACATTGGAGAGCGAGCTGAGGTCGGAGGTGGCGGTGACCAGGGAGTGAGGGGCTGTCGGGCTGTCTTTGCGGTACATTGCTCTCACTGTTATCCAAAAACGTCAGTCAGAATCTCAAGTCAGACGGATACACAAGGACACACCAATTCCGAGCGATACCCGTGGTGATGGCTCCTTGCCGCATCCAAACGCCACCAAGTTGCCAGTGTTGAGCGGCTTCTCTTCGGTGACACCTCCCGTTACAACTATCGCAAATTGCGGAATCGTCTTCCACCTCGAATAGCGCGCTTCACGACGCACCAAGGCGGCCTGGAGGAGAGCTTGAGATGACTGGATGCAGAGGGAAAATTCAAAGGGCTCACCTTGCTATTCGACAGGCGCAAGACCTCCCGCTTTTTCAGCTCGTGCTCAGTCTCTTTTCTCCCCGTCGATGCGGTACCTATCCATCGAAGTGCTCGCTCTAGGCCAGCGGTGGAAGTAGACTTAACCCCATCAAGCTCAGTTGCCACTTGCCGGACAAGACGTGCAAAGGTCTTCGATCGTACGGCCTGGGCAGAACGGGGTTTCTCTGACTCTTCTGCGTGACTGAAGGTCTTTCCGCCGTGCCTTCGGAGGCTTTTGCGAGTGTGCGCGCACTCGTGTGAGCGCCGGCGCTCGACAAGCGCGGCAAAGTTGATTGTTTCGTCGGATGTAAGGATGGGAGGGTGGAAGAGAAGGCCGTTGATCTGAAACAGCAAGGTGGGAATGAGTTTGTTTCTGTGATCTTTATCAAGTCAAAGGTGAGCTTACGGGGTTTAGGCCAGAGAGGAGGTTTCTACGCTCCTTGGAGAAGACCTTCGCAACCGCTCGCTTGGCCATTGCCAGAAGCTCCTCCGGCTGATCCTCTGGAAGGGCCGCACTAAACATTGCTAGATGAGTGGGAAATTAAAGAGCTACATGAGATGAGAAAACTCACAGTTTATCCGAGATCTCAACCTCCAGTGCAACTAAACCTAGACTGGCGCTGGCTGTGGCATTGCGTAGGCTAGCCGGAAGGTTAGGAATTTTGTTGAGACGGAGAATCAAGTCATTAACGAGCTGTCCCTCGGCGCTTCCCAAATGGGAGCTCAAGTAAGCGTCAACCGAGTCCTCCAGCTCTGGCGGGGAGGAGGGTGAAGGAGGTTGTGGGGGCGATGAGGAGGAGATAGTTGGCGAGGAAAGGTGAGATTGGAGGAGTGAGTACATTCCAAGGCCTTTGAAGAGATCGAGTACGTCGGTTGCGGCTAGGGAGGCGACATCAAGAAGCTGCTGATCTGTGAAGAAAGTTGATAGTGCGTCGACGTCGAGTTCGGAGAGGTCGTTATAAGTGTGATGGTAGCCTTCGGCTGCTCGATTTCCAGCTTCGTCAAGAGCTGAAAGATTCTGCTCCATCAGGTGGGCAAGTTTGGTCGCCATATGACAGAAATCGAGCGCGTCGAAGTCTTTCTGGTGGCGGCGAGCGGTTGCGAAGAGATGCTCGAGCATCTCTGTTGTGTGGCGCCAGAGGAACAGCGCTTCACCGGTGAACTCGTCGCGAACGGTACGAGTGATTCCTGAAGATTACAAATGAGCTTGTGGGGAAATAAGTGGATGGCCTGGGCTTGAATGGGCTCACCAATGAGGCCGAGGATGAGACGTCGAACAATGATGACAAAGTCACTTCCCAGAAAGTTACGAGTTGTGTAGTCGGGATGGAGCTTGGTAAACTTTTCCCAACCCTCAAGAAAGTACCTGAGTGAATGAGAAGATTAGCCATCTCAATGCAGGAAATGAAAGAAGGCACAACAAACCAAACCGTCAAGATCATGCGCTGACGTTCGAGATGAGGGAGTGCTCGATTCTGAACTGCAGAGTGAAGTTCTCCAATGATGAAGAGGTAAACCACAAATCCGCTTTTTTCAAGACCCATTTTTGTGGCGTAGTCCATCATCTCAGTTGACTGCCATCGTTCCGCAACTCGGTCGCACTGACGATCTCGCTTATGGACGTCCCGCTTGAGAGAAGGCGAGTTCGGATCCTCCACCATCTCTTCGAGGTCTCCGTGGCCAGTGAAAAAATTCCCGAGGACCAGTGCTCGAGCGCCACTCGACTGTGCGTTGCGCCCATTTTTGGTAGTGTGCTTTCCATCGATTGGAAACGAGGTGGAGGTCCCACCCATGAGAGCTGTGATGATGTCGATTTTGGCAAAGAATGGAGATGGGGAAGGAATAGTGAAAGTTTTGGAGGGGTAGTTGGCGCGAATAAGGTCGTGGAGTTTGCGCTCAGGGCTGGCACCGTCCGAGACGATCGAGACAAGTCGCGCAAGAAGTCCAACCTTTCGAAGATAGCAATCAGCAGGAAAAAATGTGCAAGATGATGATTAACTCACTGAGTCCATATTACGGAGAATGTCCATTGTAGGGGCTAAGAGGTCCTCTGAAGATGTCTTCGACCCAATGACCCAGGAAGCGACGATTGGAGAGGGGACACCCGGGGTCCCGCTAGAGAGGTAAGCAACACGGATCTGAAAAGCAAATGGTGAGTTTGTGTCTGGAGGGAGCTAGTTTTGGGCACACTTTGGACCCCCGCTCAAGGTTATTATCTCTGAGGATCGCCTCGAGGTCCTCCGCCTCATCATCTGCCGAGGCACCAGGCGCCAGAGGTACCTCAATAGGATTTCCGACATTACCTGAATCAGACTATTAGCTATTGAAGCCACTGAGATGACTTGGTACGCACCAATGATGAACCAAAGCTGCTTTGCTGAATCAAAAAATGTGCGAAGCTTGGGCACGCAAGCTGAATCATCAAAAGCAAGCGAGAGATGGGTGCCACCTCCGACAGCTTCAAAGAACTTTAAACGGAAGGAATTTGAGCTCAGAGTCTGAAACCAGGTTGGAAGAAGAAACAAACAGTGGCCGCCTGCTGGAACAATGCTGGCACGATACCCAGCTGAAACTTTGGGCGCTTCGCTCGAGATTTTCTGCGAACAAATTTTAGCTTATGTAAATCTCCTGAGTAGACAAACTGACTGGAAGTGCCGGACTGTGGGACCAGCAAGTGTCTCCTTGACGTGACGGTACGCAATAGGTGAGAGGAGCGAGAGCGAGTGCATCCACTCTACAAATACCGGGCGTCGTACCAGACCCCGAGTAGTGAGGCCAAGATCCTTCCGACGCTGAGTTTCCATGATCGCCTCAACTGCACCACAAAACACCTCGTGCCCCTTCATCTCCCCCTTGGCTGCTGCTCGAGCAAACCGGAGCCAGACCGTCTCCTTTCCATCCCCAAGAAGCTCTCGGACACCATGTACCCGGCTAAAGATCTCTTCATAAGCGCCGCCTCGATACTTCTTGGGGATCCTCTTGAGTCCGGGGTCCTCAGCTCCTGATCGCGAGAGCGCTGTGCGAAATGAAGCCATCTCGAAGAGTCCTTTGCACTCGAGGCACGGACCTCGATTGAGGCTCTTTTTTGCGCACTTTGATGACCGAATGACGTTAATCTCGTGGTGGTTGATCCATTTGCACTGGTCGAGTTCTAGTGTATCGACCTCCCGACGCTCTGAGACGGTCCACTGCCGCTTGGCCTTCCTGGCAGCTTTGAGTGCTGCTTTTCCAAAAAGCTGCCGAAAGAGGATGTGAGAGGGAGGTGCTCCTCCTACTGGAGCTGTAGTGCGGGCGAGGTATTTGCTGATGGTGGGATGGAGTGCGATGGTCAGACCAATGCATGGAGTGGAAAGCTTGACGTTGCGGGAAGAGTTGATTGACTGGGGTTTTGAGGGGAGGGAAAAGAAACCGAGGGACGTAAGAGACTGGCTGCCACGAGACTCCTTCGCTTTTGCTGATGTTGACGCCGCTTTCGCTGTTTTTGGCCTTCTCATTGACTGAGCGCACACCGGAACATGCTGAACAAAGCGAGCCGAATCCGTATAGGTCCGTATGACCACCCACTCGGAGTGATGGGAGCAGAAAACCCGAAGCGGGTCATCGTCGTCGAAAAGTGCCCCGGCGTCCGCGGCAACACAGTCGGCTTCAAAAGCCTTGCGCCGTTGGCGGCTTGCCTTCGATTTTGACAAGGCTGCTAGCGCCTTCGAAACCTTGCCCGCTGTCTCCTCCACTGATACCGCTCTTCGCCCTCCGCCTGCTGGTGGTCGCTTGGAATCACGTCCGGCAAGCGTTCCGTTCCTATCTGAGCGGTCTTGGGTAGGAGGTGGGAGGAAGACTGATGCAAGTGGAGGATGGGGAGGAACGTTTGACTTGGATGTGTCTGACGGAAGAGTCAAGAAGGAGGGATCGGGATCGTCAGAGAGCAGGTCGGTAGATGTAGCCAGAATGTGAAACTCGCGCGCGTCGGCTCGTTGCCTAAGGGTGAACGCTGTGTCCATACCAAACTCGCCTTCGTCCTCTTCTTCCTCCTCCTGAGCGCTTTCTTCACTGTCCTCGCTGTCCGACCCTCCCCCAAAAATGTCACCCTCGACCTGGCTAACCTCCTCCTCCGCAAACCCTACCGCATACTCTAGGGCATCCCTGACTACATCCGCAAGCTCCTCATAAGACGGTGCAACTTCTGCTCCTTCCTCTTTCTTTTCTCGTTCCTCTTTTTCTACCAGTGCAGCGTGCCAAATTTCCAGCAAGACTAGCTCTCGCACTGCGGACGCTCGACGGTCAAGGTCGGGAAGGAGGGTATCGTCTTCGACGGGCGGAGGTGGAGGGGAGTTATGAGTCTTGTGAAGGTGGGGATTGGAGGAGCGTCCTCCAAACAGGAGGAGAAATTGGTGGATGCGGACCTCGCGGGATCGGCTGGGACGAAATAAAGGTTCTCCGAGGAGGTGGTGTTCGACTGCGTTGATGACGGCAAACGCGCAAGAGTCACCGTCTTGCTGCTGTCCGATGCGAAGCGGCGGAAAGGGAATGGGAGTATCGACGTGGTTGTTGGGCTGAGACGAAGGAAACAAGCCCTCGAGTTTTCGAGCGACGGCACGAACATCCTCAGCAATTGGAATATTGCTTATTGAGTTGACCCACTCCCACGTCCGAGTTGCCAGGCTGAACCTGGAGAGAACCCAGTGATTATCATTGATGAGCTTTGGAAGATAAATGTGTCCGTTGGGTGATGTTTCGGCAAATTGGAGAAGGCGGCGGAAGAGGGATCTGGGTCTCGCAGTGTCGAAGTGAGCGTCGAGGAGATGCTGAAATGAATGGACAGGAAGGATGAAGGCTGGATTCGAGGATTGGGATGGAGAGAGTGCCAAAGCTTGAGAAACAATTTCCAAACAGCCATCTATTACATCGTCGTTACCCCAAGAGCCCCGTCCCCCGGAGCCTGCCAGACTCGTCAGCTACTTGTCACGCCACCAAAAAGGTTACTGAAAGGAGACTCACGAAGGATGGATATAAGATGCTCCATGTCAGGACGGATACCCGCCACTATGCCCTGCCACGGAAGATGGACTAGAGCGTCCATCGCAAGTCTCGAAAGGACAGCAAGCTCCCCCGACGGAGATGCCTCGCACTCCCTCAGCCATGCCCAAGACCGCCGATAATCCACCTGAACCTTGAGAGCTCTCCCCCATTCGAGCCACACACTCATAATTCCCAGAGGGACACGAGCGGTCCCGACCACCAAAGACCGATAGCCTTCGGCGAAGAGGTTGCTAACGAGCTTTGTCCGGACGAACGCAAGGTCGGATTCGAGTGGGAGCGGGACGGCTTGAAGCTCGATGGCAGTTGTGACGGTAGGCGGGTCCTTGGACCATGCATTTGAACGCTGGATGAGATTGGTTCGGGCGCGAAGGGGGAGGATGAGCTCGATAAGCCCCACAACGGTGCAGTCGGCTGGGATGAGGGAGAGGCGTCTAGTCTCGTGGCTGTCGAGTAGTCCGTCGGCGGGTGGCGGAGAGCCCTCAGGAAGGGAGATTGTGATTGTCATGGCAAGGATTTGCCTCCAAACTGTGTGTGCGGTACAGCCTGGTACAGGTGGCGCAAAGAACGTCTTTCGTCCGACACTTCAGACCTCCATTGCAACCTAAACCCCTGGCAGCGGACCCTCTTCTTCATCTTTTTGTCAAGGTATCCGCCTCAAGCACTTGACGAGACAAGGGTTTTGTCAAGCTTTTGCCTCAAGGAAAACGGCTCAGATCAGATCATTTTGTCAAAAAATCGCCTCGGACATCAAGCCCAGCATTCGGGGGTCCTGATCGCCTCAGGTAGCGACGAAGATGATGAATGGGGAGGGATTGGTGCTGGTGGTGATGTGGAGATGGGTGATGATAAGGAAGGGGATGAAAGAGGAGACCACGATGAGAAGGAGGGGATTGCAAGTCGGAAGATGGAGGAGGCCCAGAGGAGGCTCGGGAAGAGGAGGCGCCACTGGCCGGCGAGGGTTTCGCACGGGATGGCGAAAATTTTCCTCATGTCAAGATGTTAGCTGTTGGTCGGCGGATAGGTGTGTCTTTTCGAGTTGAAGTCGGCTGACGAAAGAGTATCATTCAGGCGTGCCCGGACCTTCAAGGTCCGAACTCAAGTTGCTACTTGCCGGGTACGGCAGCTTGGTCATGCGGGCCAGATTGGCCCAGTTGCAATGCGTCTCTTGCCCACCAACCAACATGTTGAAGCGTCGCCAGACAAACGATGACGACCTCAGAGCACACTCGTCGTACCAGGGGGACTCCAACGCTCATGTCGGAGGCGGCATGTTAGGCGGAACGTCGCTACAACTGCCAGCGGGATCGGAAGGTCTTCCGATGACGCTGTCGAGTACTGAGCACTGCTTCAAGCGAATGAGGCTCATGGAGGAGAGTGGTAGCGACGGTAGAAGCGCAGTGGAAAGTCAGCCTGAAAGTGACCAAGTCTTTGGCGACCAGTTGGAGGCCGCTGCTTCTCAAAGTACGTCCCATTATGAATCAAATGGCTCCAGGCTGAACTACACTGACTCTATTTGAATGATCCACAGTCGAATCGTATCTCTCTGACTCAGCCCTCCTCTCCAACCCCACCCTATACTCCCTTTTCTCGTCATCCTTCACAGACGTCAATGAACACATTCTCGCCACTCCACCACCCCACGGTTACCTCCATCCCTTCCAACCCGAATTTCGCACGAGCCACAGCCCCTTCCACGTAGGATGGATCAGACTCGCCACGTTGGTCGAACTTCTCGCAACGGCGCCCTCCACCGCAGAGACAGAGTCCCCAATCGGCACAACGGAGGTACACAATGTCGCCTTGTGCATTAGAGCGAACAATACATCATCAATCGAGGCCTTGATGTTCGGGAACGACTGGTTCGTGCGGAGGAAAACGGAACTTCGAGCCCTTACGACGGATGGCACGCAGGAGGTTCACATTCGGTACAATGGTGTCTCTCACAGCTTCAGCAAAGAGGCTGCGCCTTCCACGGAGAAGAAGACGAACACCGTTATCAAGTTCACTTTATCGAAGCTCGATGGGTCCTACAAAGGTTTGAGCCAGCTTTGCAACTCCGCAGCGTTCGAGTTCGACCTTCTCTCCATTCGCGTCAGCAAAATCTCCAAGCTCAGCTCAATCGGATATGCAGCACAAAACCATGTCAGCGTATATCCTTCCCCGCCGACCATCCCGCTCAACGTCCCCTCAGAATCGATGATGGACGTCGAGCCCGCTCCAATCGTCGCGAACCCAAGTAGCGCCAACAATGTTGGGTCCGGAGTCGACCGGTTCGGTCTGAGGTCATTTCCGGCCGTTTGCTTCGCCGTGTTCAGGAGTACGGTGACAAAACCTCAACTCCAGGCTCTTCAATCTCGCGTTCACAAGCATCAAAGAAGGAAAATTATTTGGTGTCGTGCAAGTCGTGAGTACTTTTTGCTAATTAGCTTCAGCTGTAAGATTTTGCTGACCACATTTCGTCGTCGTTACTTCTTTCAGCTGAAGAAGAGCTCACCTGTTTAGTCACGCGAGCGTCACAGCTGTCCGAAGTTCGCCGTTCTCTGTGAGCCCTGAAATGTAACAAAACAAGCCCATGGTAGCATTCATCCACTCAAGTCGGGCTTGTAAGCCTTAAAGGACACTGGCTTGCGGCTTCGAACATGATTCATACTCCCTCATCTGCGCCCACAACAGCAGTCGGCGAAAGAAGCTGACCTGGGCCCAAGCTCCAAAAGCTGACGAACACCACTTGGTGTAACTGATGGCAAGAGTTGAGTTTGGTGTTCCGTTAGATACTTCACCTCTCTAAAGCAATTTGCCCCGTTGACCCGCACTGCCTTGAAATTGCAGAGAGACTTTCACACTACGCTGTGGTTCGAAAAATGGACTTTGAGAACCTTAGGGATGCTTAAAAATAGATCGAACAAAGGAGAAAAAGCTCCCGACGGATGCTGCAAGAGCGTTGCGTTCTCGCGACTGCTGCACGACGTCTACCACTCCGCTAGTGTCAGTAGGTCCTTACTTCTGCTTCGCGTCGACCATAGATAATGGGCGAAGGTCAAGCAAAACACTCTCGAGAACAAAATGTAGCGTTGGTGATACCTAAAAAAAGCTATTATAACAACAAGCATATGCGCCGTGCAAAAGTCCTACACTCACTCATCCCAGCTTCAAGCTTCAACAGGCTCATTACATCCGCCCAAGCGCTCAAGTTCGCTTTCTGCATACCGGGCGATCTTATCTTCGCTCAAAATCACCCCGCAGGAAGAAAGCCAAACCGGCAAGTTGGGTATCTGAGCCCACCCAAGATCAAGCCTCATCCCTCAAAGTCCATCCCACTATCTTTCGAAGGTCTCCTAGACCTACTCCCCGCTCTAGAATGCGAAAAAGGAAGCTCGTAATTAGTTTGATGAGGTATTGGTTGTAAAGCAGTTGATGATGATGATGAGGTAGGTTTTGCTGACTGAGGTCGTTCGAAGAGGCGTTTGGTGATTATTGCGAGGAGGGAGGTGGCGGCGACGCTGAGGAGTTGGAGGAGAGATGTTAGCATTAGAAAAAAGTTGTGCGGTCGGTCGCAGTTATTTGGGTGGGCTTTTGATTCGTACCCTGTGTAGAGCCATGGAACGGCGAGAGATGCGTATTCGAGACTGTCGAGGAATAGGAAAGCAATTCATCAGCTTCAGAATAGAAGAAAGAAGAAAAGGTTCTGGGTATTCACGTCTTGAAGTCACCAAACTCGACGTCCGGTTGAGCAAGTATCCACGAAGCATAAACAAGGTAAAGCGCCGCACTCGGTATGACTCCAACGTAGAACTGTGAATCACTCTGTCAGCTCCACCCACTGAACAAAATAACATTCAATTCAAAGCGAAGAAAGGTACTCACCAACATGACGTCCCACCCTAATCGATGACCTTTTCCTGTCACCCTGCGCTCTTTCTCATCTTCACCATCCACCACCTCTCCTTGTTTACTCGAGAAATAGTCGCCTTCTATTGAGATAGAGTGCTCGAGCTTCTCATCTGGCAGGTCGGCTGAGGCGAGGGGACCAAGAGGTGCTACTAAGGGAGTGAGTCGCGGGACGAGTGAAGAAGATGGGGAGGCACGACGTAGTGCGGTTAAAAGAGTAAGGCCGGCAAGGTTGACCTATCATTCGCGGGATATAGTCAGCTCAGGTTGTGAGCTTCAGAGTAAGAAGACAAGAGAGAAACTCACAAAAACTAAAATCCCAAAACAAACGACATCCGTAATAACCGACACTCTATGAAACTGAATAAAATCTCTATACGGCGCATGAAGCAACTTCACCTCTCTCCCCTGCAAGCTCCCCATAACATCCTGGTATCCGCTCATAGTCTCATTCCACCCTCCAACACTCTTCCCAACATCATTTTCCAATTCCTCCCAAAGACCCGCCACAAACGAAAACGCATGACCCGCTCTCATAGACGTCACATAAATAGCTACCATCCCCAACGGCAACGTCACAAATAACATATTGGAGATTTTAGCAGAAAGGAAATGATGACCTGGTGGTTTTATTTTGAAGGCTGTACTGGAGGGGGAGGAGAGAAGGTTTGAAGAGGCGAGGTAGGAGAGAGTGGTGAGATAGGAAAAGGAGAAAGCGGGGAGAAGGGAGAGTTGGATCCAGTAGAATGTGTGGAGAGGGGAGGTGTGGGAGACGAGGAGACGTCGGTTGGTCGTGGTGTAGAGGAGCCAGATTATACAGTTTGTGAGGACGCCGATGGGGTAGATGAAGGTTTGGTTGGTTATTAGGTATCGACCTTTTTTTCAACCCCAAGTCGTAGGTCAGCTGAGTTGACGGGAGGGGCATAACAAAGAGAAAGATGGTGTCGCACCTTGAGGTCGCTTGATGATCCGTACCAACCACACTTTTCTGCCCTCCCTCCTCACTTTCCTCACACTACTGACCGTATACAACATCGCAAGAACAATGGTCCTATTCAAATTAATTAGGATCCGAGCAACTGAACGATCTCGAACACCAATGGAGGACTAACGCAATGAGTAAGCCAAACAAGGCATCTAGATGTTGTAAGTAGCCAGGTTGTAGAGGTGGATACATGAGAGAGACGAGATAGAGTTGGAAATCGGAGTAAGGATTGCCCGTGACATTCGGTACTGCCACTTGGCTGGTGGACGACATGGCTCGCCGGCGTGCTCTGGGTGGTAGTAATGGGTGCCGGGGCGAAGAAGTGCTGTGGGGTTACGCTTTGACGGAAAGGAGTGTGAATGATCAAGTGAATAGGTGTTTGCAAAACGAGCAAAGACGGGAAGAAGTCGGGAGCCGGGTGAGCAGATGCCAGACAGTGAGTGAGAGAGACAGCGGAGAGTTGATTCTGAAGTGACAGAAACAGGCGCTTCCGGTTTAGAACAGATCTTCCGTGGATTGAAAAGCAGTTATCTATAGTTCCAGAATTCATTGTCGGTCGAAGTAGTGGTTGCGGTCGCGAAGAGGATTCGAGTTGGAGTCGCACGTTTGAGGCCGGATGCGGAAGGAAGCAAGTTGAGCCTCGCGGAGTGAGAGTGACTCTGGCTGGTTCGTGGGCCACTACTAGTTCATGGTTTTTAGGCGAAGGTGGAATACTTGGAAGTGTCGGGTTTGAATAAGATTTTGGGATGAGATGGATAGGGAAGAAAGTTGAAGTATCAAAAGAAGAATTGAGACATACTTGACTCCTATTTCCCTCTGATCCAAGCTCGCAGCTCAACCAACTCAACTCGCTTTCTCTCGTTCACTCCAAAGTTCAACTTTAACTCATTAATCACAGACGATGGTCTCTACACACCCCAACACTAATCGCAAAACACTTCTCGTGACTGGAGCATGCGGCTACATCGGAAGTCACGTAGCACTCTGCGCTCTACTTTCAGGAGAATACCGCGTAGTCACAATCGACAAGTGAGTCCTCCGCCTCTTTACAAGCTAAAAGTTACTGCCTGCTGGGCTGGGGCGCACGTACGGTGGCGGGCTCGTTACTTTTTGGGGGTGGCCACACGCATACGAAACGCGCTCTTGTGGGAGAGGAGCCAACACGCGGGGCCAGAGACGGGGGAGGGGCACGGCAAGGGCACAGGAGTTGATCAGAGGAGCTTGAATGGGAGCGCTGGCTGGACGTGAGAACAGCGAAGTGTGGGAGGGGGCGGTTTAGAGAGACGAGACGACTTCCGAAGGTACGCCGCGTTGAGCGAACTTATAGGTCGGCAGCATGAGGGGCGCTTTGAATTGACTCGTTGGAGACTGGTATACGCTTTAGTGGTCATAGGCAGCTATCTACTGCTGCCCAGCGTGCCCGGCCACTACTCCAAACAGCTCGGGTCACCCGATTCCAGCACCTCCTCGACACTTGTAGCTTCTCAAGAGCCACCCAGCTAACCTTTCTCCTCCCTCCTCAGCCTCTCCAACTCCTTCCCCGAAGCCACCAAACGCGTCACCTCCCTCGCTCTCGCCGGTCTCCCCTCCACCGCCACCGCTGCCGATAAAGCCGATATGGAAATCGACCTCCACATTGGTGACCTCACTTCCAAAAACGACATTGAATCAATCTTCAAAGCTTATGAATCCAAAGGTGGGATTCATGGAACGATTCATTTGGCGGCGCATAAGGCGGTTGGGGAGAGTGGGGAGAAACCGTTGCAGTATTATGCGAATAATATTACGGCGACTGTTAATTTGCTTGAGGTGAGTTTTCCTTTTCCTTCCCTTCCTCTTTGGTCAGATTGGAGGAAGAGACTGATAAGGCGATTACTTTTTATCCACCCAGATCATGCAAAAATACGGCTCAACTCGCTTCGTCTACTCCTCCTCCGCAACAGTCTACGGCGTCCCACCCGTAATCCCCATTCCCGAAACCTCACCTCTCTCTCCCGAATCATGCTACGGCCGTACAAAATTCATGGCCGAACTAATCCTCAAGGATCTCTGTGATTCCCAACCTGGAGTCTGGCGAGCGATCGGGCTAAGGTACTTTAACCCTGCTGGAGCTCATCCGAGTGGTTTGATTGGAGAAGACCCGGTTGGAAAACCTGGGAATTTGTTGCCGTTGTTGGGTCAGATTGCGGTGGGGAAATTGCCGAAAGATGCTTTGAAGGTCTTTGGAAATGATTATCCTACTCCGGATGGAACTTGTGTTAGGGATTACATTCATGGTGAGCCTTTTCTCTCGCTTTCGAAATTACTCACCAAAGCTAATGTAATACCATCCTCCACAAGTCATGGACCTCGCTCAAGGCCACGTTGTAGCACTTGCCGCGCTCGAGAAGGAAGAGACTTTTAAGCCTTACGAAGGACTCGCCGACAAAGGATTCGGAGGATCAGGAGGTCTTTACAAAGCTTACAACCTTGGAAAGGGTAAGGGAATGAGTGTTCTCAATATGGTCGATGCGATGAAGAAGGCGTCTGGGTTTGATTACCAGTTTGAGATCATTGGTCGTCGGTGCGTCTTTGTCTTCGTTTCTGTTTTTTGTTTTTTCTTTACCTGGGCGAGAGTAGAAGCTGACTTTGAGTTGGTGTGAAAAGTGTGGGAGACGTACCGGATCTTACTGCCGACCCTACCCTCGCGAAGAAGGAACTTGGATTCGAGGCAAAGCTTTCCCTCGAGGAGATGTGCCGTGATCTTTGGAACTGGCAGTCGTGAGTCCTTGTTTCTATTCCTTCGTCCTGACAAGACCTTTTGCTGAAGCTGTTGAACGAACGCTTGCAGAAAGAACCCCAACGGCTACGCACCCGTCGCCAAGTAAACCAAATGAGGTCAATTCAACCCCGTGTCTTCATCGCCGTTCCGTACACTTTTCTTTCTCAAATCTCAACCCCCTGCCTTTCAAAACCATGTTCCGTGCTCCTTCTCAGTTTTGCCCCCCCTTCAAACACCTCGCCGTTCAACCCCACGTGCCTCCGAAAATTCAATCACCTCCTGCCTAGATACTACACAATAGCTGCATGATATACAAAAACCTTTCAGTCGGAGTTAGCGAGAGAAAGAGAAGGACGACCCCCTTCAAGAAGCTCTGTGGTGAATACTGCGCGGCAAAACTGAGCTTCCCTCTCGTGCTGTTCCAAGCGTGGCAGAAGTTCGCCGCCGTGGACGTCTTCCCAGCTCTTCAAGAAGAACGAACAAAGTACACCAACACCAGCTCCCCATTCGCAGGTCTACAACTCGTAGTCCCAAAGTTGAGCACGCGACTCCCTGTGCCATCCCTCGGTCGTTCGTCAATACGTCGGATACGCCTTCCCTCCCGCTTCCTCTCGCCAAACGACCTCGTCTTCTCGAATCAACTTCTTCAAGTCTCCAGGATAGCCTCTCTGGAATCCTTAGAACTCCTCATCCTCCACCTCCACACGAGTCAGCAGCAGCAGCAGTAGTTGTAAACGCGAGGGACAGAGTTTATAAGAATAAGGAAGATAGAGAAGTTGGTGGTGATAGCAGTAGTGAGTGCTGGTTCACCGCTTAGTTTGGACATGGTGGAAGAGGCGGACGGATGGGTTTGTGAGGACTTAGATGAGCGAGGGGACGCGAGTGTTGCGCGGAGAGCGGTAGGAGTGGTGCGCGTCTAGGACAATGGCCAAGTGTACAGCCATGAGTCTGGTAGGCTACGTATGAGTGGGGAATTGTGCGGCAGGCGTGGGGAGCAGCAAACCTAAGCGCCATAACGCAGAACTGTGGACTGCAAAGAGCTGACCTTCGCGCCTTTTACAACAGTGGACGACCTTTCAAACTCTTCCTCAGCCTCTTACGCAAACTCCTGGATTGCCTGGTATGTCCCTGTCCGCGTTCCAGCGTCCTGTAGTCCAGCGCGACTAACCCAGGTCCATATGATTCAGGTTCCTCGCTTCAAAGGGAAACGAGTACTTTTGCGAAATCGACGACGAGTACATTGTCGATAGGTTCAACCTTACTGGATTGAACGCTGAAGTACAAGGCTATTCGGGCGCTTTGGAACTCATCACTGATACCGCTCGTTAGTCCTCCCTTCTGTCTTGAAGATTCTCACGTGAGAAGTGGGAGCTGATGATGAGTCTTGCTGCAGCGGATGAGGATTTGAACGACGAACAACGTGATCAACTCGAGACTGCCGCTCGACACCTTTATGGACTAATTCACGCTCGATTCATCATCACCTCTCGCGGTCTCGCCAAGATGGTTCGTCCTCCTCTCTTCTCCTTTCCAGTCCCAGCTAACAACCCCTGCTATTATCTCCACAGATTGAGAAATACAAGAAAGACGATTTTGGCCGCTGCCCCCGAGTCCTCTGCTACGGTCAACCTCTCCTTCCCCTCGGTCTCTCCGACCTAGCCTATCAAAAAGCCGTCAAACTCCACTGCCCGCGCTGCGAAGATCTCTATTCTCCAAAATCCTCCCGACACGGTGCTATCGACGGAGCTTATTTCGGATCAACGTTCGCTCATATGTTGTTTATGGTTTACCCTGGGATGATCCCGCCTAAGAAT
>JASZXU010000680.1:0-15893 GCA_035521515.1 Phenoliferia sp. Uapishka_3 | reverse complement strand
CCCCCCCCCCCCCCCCCCCCCCCCCCCCCCCCCCCCCCCCCCCCCCCCCCCCCGCAGGTCGAAAGCGAGTGTCGGGTAACGAGTGTACTGTTGAGATGAGGAGACGGAGGAGGCTGGTGAGAAAGGCAGACCAGAGCTCGCAGCTTGGGTCTTTCTTTTCGCTGCGCAAGGCTACATAACGTCCCCTGACGGCGGAGGCCTTCAAGCCTTCTGAATGCACACAGTCGCAATCTCACGCTGTAAAGAAGCCACAAGACACGGCTCGAGCATACTTGTTCCCTTTATTCAAGAAGGTCTCTATTAGCGAAACAGAGACACGTGGGGAAGAAAAGAGGTCATCGACCTTGGAGTGAAAGAGCGGAGGGCTGGAGCCGGGGCCGAAAGCCAAGACGAAAAGAATGTTCCGTTTACAAGCTCTGTAGATTGGTTAAGCATTCGGGAGGTCAAGAAAGATGTCGTGTTGTTGCTCGTTATTTTTGCTGGAAGACGTCAGCCATTGCGTCGGCCTTCGCTCCCACTTCGTGGACATGCTCCCCACGCGATAATTCCAAGCACCAGTCACCTCATCCTGTATCCTCACAGCACTCGACAGAACAAGCACTCCAGACCCAAATATACGGATATAAATTACGTATCATCCTTCCCTCCTTCCTGCGTAATCCCCTCACTTCTTCGAAACGCGCTTCTTCGCCTTGGTGGCTGAGACGGGCTTTTCTGCCTCCGCAACCGGTGCCGGAGCAGCCGCGATCTTCGTGGGCTTTGCTGCTTGGGCAGCGTTGTCCGCGGCCACTTTGTCCTCCCTCGCCTGCCTGACCCGCATAGCCCGGTCCGCCTCGGATCGCTGCGTACGCCTGGAGACCCAAGTGCGGATGGTAAACATGAAGAGCACTGATTGAGAGAAGGAAGATGTCAGCCGGGCGTCGTAGATGAGTCTTTACGCAATAGAAGGCCAACGAACTCATAATCGCCTGCATGATGATGGCTTGGTTCGCGAGGAACCAGTCTCCCCACTTGGCGATGAAGTCTGCACCTGTGAAGCGAGGATGGTTTGGCTTAGCGAATGCTTGAGACTGGCGCGGCTAGGACGAACCGAATTGCTGTTCCGCGAGGCGAAGGAGGGGAACGAGAACAAGGTCGCGGAATTGGAGTAAGACGGGTCCGACAGGCGATTCCATAACGTAGTTGACGCCCTGCTCGACAAAGGAAGTCTCGGATGCCTCGACCATTTTGTTCAAGAGTGCGAGGGGATGTGGGGGAGGATAAGAGCGACCCGCGACGCTGTCTCCGACTTTGTTTCTTCCACAGTCGCGTCAGCAAAGCAACCCCACTTGATCCACCAGCAATTTCGCCTGGACTTCTTCGTCCGTAACTTCAACCAGTACAGGAAACGTCACAAGGTCCCAGCCCACTCGCGTGCCATCTAAAGTCAAGGTCACACGGAATCTGGCGTTGGGAGCCATTCGCGGTACTTCGGGAAGCTCAGAAGGCTTTTAATATGCAGCAGGTAGTGGCGACCACTTCACGGGGAGTAGCTCCTCCCGCGCAACCTACGCCGGAATACATTCTACGGGGCCACACCGCACAAATCAGCATCCTCCACTTCTCCGCCAATGGAAGGTTTCTTTTCTCAGGGTGCGTCGAGTTTTCCCTTTTCAACAACTCTTAGCACCTCACACAAAAGTGTCTTGCAGAGACGTCGACGGTTTCGTGGCAGCCTGGGACCTGCGGAGATTTCGACCGATGTTGTTCTGGCAGGCGCACGAAGGCGGCCTTCTTGCGATTGAGGAATGGGATGAGGGGATCCTCACGTTAGTCCCCCCTCTCTCTAGCTACACTTTCACAGCTTTTTGCCTGATCTAACGTCTGTAGGCAAGCCCGCGACAACAAAATTCACTATTTCCCTCTCCCGACTCGACCTTCGTCCTCCATTTCGCGGTCATCCGCTTCTGCGACTCCAAGTCCGAATGACCCCAGTCCTCTTCCACCGTCTTGGAGTATGGATGTAAACGCGATGGCCTACTGCAAGATGTCGATACTCCCGCTTGATGGAGCCCTGCGGAAAGAAGGACTCGTTGCCGTACCGTCCTTGACGAAAGATGAAGAGGTGAGAAAGAAAAAAGCGCTACTTTCCTGCCTCTTTTAGTCACTTCACTGGCTCACGCATGTCGTACTTCTACCGTCAGATTGATGTATTTCATCTCCCATCTCAAGAACGAGTTCATCGCGCCATCGGGAAGTCGTTATTCCCAATTGGAGCCAAGACTGGTGCGTCTTTTTCCAAATCTCTTAGAAATCTCGTATCGTGCTTCTGACGCACTGAAATCGGGACCTGGCAGGCACCCTAATGGCGCTCAAAATCTTCCTTTCGCCTTCCGAGTCAGGTGAGCTGTGCATCGTCAGCGGCTACGAAGATGGGCGAGTTGCCCTCTTTCGCTTCACTGGCAGCGCGAAAGCCGCCATCACTCCTCCGAGACCAGGGACACATCAAGACGAAGCTGAGGGGTGGGAGCTCGTTTGGGATGAGAAGGGACATCGGGAAGCGCGTACGTTATCTCGCAAAGGCGATGATATGGAGAAACTTTACCAATCGTCGACTCAGACTTGTTTCGTGCCCAGTGATGAGCGTGGCTCTGTCACCCGATAAGAGGAGTGTCTGGAGCGTCGCGGCCGACCACTTCCTGTGTCGCTACGACCTTTTTCGCGTCGATGACCCTGAAAGTGAGACTGTGAGTAAGCCTCCACACTGCATTGTCGGAAAGACTTATTTGATTCTTTTTGCATCGCGTTTAGGTTGAATCTCGAATGGTGGTCCTCCCCACTCCAGCTCCTGGGCGTTCCATTGTCGCGCTTCGCGACGACGGAAAAATCTTCGGGGTGTCAGGTTGGGACGGCGAGTAAGCCTCAGATGAAAGATCGAGTACGGATTTGTTTGGCGCTTCTAAACCTTCTCTACAACCCACAGAGCTCGACTCTACTCCGTGAAGACCGGCGAGCCACTCGCTGTTTTGTCGTATCATCGGATGAGTCTTCATGCGCTAGCCTTTTCACCACTAAAGTCCTTGGTTAATGGGCCGGGTCAGCCTTCTGTTCGTTTGGATGATGACGATAGTAGTAGTGATGAGGAGGAGGGGACTGTCAGACCTCGAGCATGGTTGGCCACCGGCGGCAAAGACGACCGGATCAGTCTTTGGGAGGTGTACCCATCCACGAGGAACTGAGGAAACATTCAAAATAGCGCGGCCTGTCTTCTATCTACTTCGCTTGCACTTTGCTATCTACTAGCTCGCCAGTGTGTTCGTCTACCCACTCCCTTGCTTGCCTTCACACGATCACCGACACAACGAACCAATTCCTTCCCCTCACACCGTAACAACCACCTTTCCGATATGTCTACCCTTCTGTAGGTATTCGTATGCGGCCGGTAGGTCCTCGAATTTGAAGACCTTGATGACGAAGATGAGCCTGTCAGCCGCGAAAACGCACCCTGGAATGACTTGCTCACCGAGTCGATTATAGGCCTTGCGCTCACGACCTCCATTGCTTGCACCATCTCTTTTACTTGCGTGCTGTTAGCACAAAAGACTCCGCGGACGTTCACGGCAGAGTAGAGGATTAGCTTCGCAACGTCTGTAAATATGATATTGAGATCAGTGTGATTTCCCTCGTCGACTTTCCTCCGAGCGATGAAGGCCTGCTGACCTTCCTCCAGAATCTTTGGATCTATCGCTGCGTAGTCTGACATGTATCCTGAAATCGCGACGAGTCCACCGGGCCTCGTGCTCCGAATGCTCCGTCCAAGGGTGCCACGCCCCCCGATCTCGATAACGAACGAGACGCCCTTTCCGCCATTCAATCGACGAGCCTCAACGTCCCAGTCGGGAACCTCGGCGTAGTTTATTGTCTTAAGGACCGAAGCAGGCGCATTGGGATGTATAAGAGGTTGGAGGAGAGCTTTACAGCGCTCAAGCTTCGCGGACGAGGACGAAGTGAGAATCACTTTTGCGGAAGAGAGAAGGGCAAACTGTCGACCGGGAAAAATAAGTTATATTGTATATTGCTGGAGATGAGAACTAACCTGTGCAGCTGCCAGCGAGACTCCTCCGGTACCCAGGCAGCACACGGTGTCTCCCGCCCGAAGCTTAGGATGGTGCCCAAAGAGGGAACACCAGGCAGTGGCCGCCGCAACCTGCACAGAACTTCAGTTTCGACCTTCAAAACTTCCTGCTCATGATTGTGCTAAGCTTACGGGAAGGCAAGCTGCTTCTTCAAAAGACATGTAGTCTGGAATCTTCACACAATTGGCTTCATCGACGACAAAATATTCGCACGCCACACCATCAACGGCTCCTCCCAAGCCCTGACAAAGTCCTCGATCTGGCTCAGCAAGAGGGAGATCCTCTTCCTGCAATGTTTCTGTTCCCTCAGCACATGTACGAAATCGCGAATGGATTTCAACTGACGAAGTGGTGTCCTTGGGGAAACACTGGGAACGCTTTGTCGCCCACTTTATACAGCCTGACCTTTTCTCCAACCTGCACCACCTCACCTGCCCCGTCTGCGTACGTATCAGTACTGGACGACACAATCCACTCGGCTGGGACCCACCAGACACTGGGACAAGGTTGTCGGGAACCGCGTGAGGTGCAGGATACGCGTCGGTGCAGATTTGAATGTCACGCGCATTCAGACTGATCGCCTTCATTCGAAGCATGATTTGCGTGGGTGAGGAGAGCGTTGGAAGCGGCGCGTCCCGAGCGAGGCTGAGGCCGCCGAAGTCTTTCCGGTGGGACAAGGTATACTGTAGCATAGAGGTCGGGAGTGTGGGCGAAGCCATTTCCGAATGTTGCAAGGGGGATGAAGAAGGTCAACACAAGGGGGAGCGGAAAGGCTTCTGGTTAAAAGGAGCTTCCGACGGAAGGCTGATGCCGATGCGAACTGCCGAAGTCTCCACGATGTGGCGCTGCAGTCATTTTGGAGAAAGCTCTTCATATCTTCGATGCTGTAGACTTGTGTAGACTCCACGAAAGAGAAAGAGACGCGACACGAAAAGAACATCTAATGTCTGTTACTGAATTGCTTTCTTGATGAATGTGTAATGTGTGCAAGGGAAACGAAGACTCCACTTGGCCGGCAGGCGCTTTTGATGATCTATCTATAGGACGAAAAAGAAGGAGGTGGTAGCACAGAGTAACACTGCCAATGTGGGGAAGAAGGTGGTCAAATGTGTCGCCCCAGATGTGGCCTTTACCGCAGTGGCTGCCGCGGTGGTCGCCTCGGAGGTGGTGGTGGCGCTCAAGGTTTGGGTCGCCGCTGACGAGAAAGAAGCTGAAGTCGAAGCCGATTTGAAATGGGAGGAAACACCAGTGGCAGATCCGAAGAGGAGCCTGACATCTTTTGTGACTGCTGTCGGGCTCGCGATTTGAATCGTCCGTGTTCCTGCGGCCCATTGACTATAATTCGGGTAGACGTATGACCCGTTGGACTCGGCGTACGGTTGAGACCTGAGACACAAGTTTTGTCAGTCCTCTCATGGGTCAAGCTATCATGACATAATCCGCTCACTGGTTCATGCAGACCGCAATCTACAGAAAGGCCGAGTCTCAGCGCCCCCCCTTTGGATTCGTCTGGAAAGAGGAAGAGCACTCACGGGCATAACTCCACCTGTGAATGCCTTCTGCATCTGCGGTAAGAACTCTTCGGAGAGGACCATCGTCTCGTTGTCGATTTCCTGTTGCATACAAAACAAATTCGTTAGCCTCGAAGCACAGCGGCGACTTTTTCATATTTACATGCGTCAAGACAATCTGAAAAACAGGTATCCATCAGTATCGATCCATTTGAGCGCGAAGAGGTAGCTTACGGGCCCAAAGGTGTCGTAAGTGCCATTGGCTTGACGGGCGAGAATGTTCTCGTAGTTTTTCTTGATCGTGCTCACGCCAAGCGCCGACCAATCCCAATCGTCCGTATCCTCTTCCCAGACGCTGAAAGGATAAATGACCTTAGTCAACCGTAAACTTTTTGCACGAAGCTTCAGAAGTGTATCTTACATTGTAACCATCTAAGAGTCGTGAAAATGCGTCAGTCTTAAGCCTGTTGCAGGTCCGGTGTTCGAAAACTTTGCTTACATCGAGTTGATTGGCGATCCAGCGGATGCGGTCGTCAACATCTCCAACTGAGGAAATATTACAGGTTGTCAGTCGCAACGTGACATCATCAGACGAGGGTCAGGACGAACAGGGTGGGCGCCAACATTTAACTGTGATACCTATTTGATGGAGAGTGGATGTCAACCGAAGAAGAGCTAAAAAAGAATCGGGCTAGTCTACTCACCCAAGATGTCCTTGATGATTTTCTTCGAGTAGTAGAGCTCGGCGAACGCCTGTTCATTCGTCATCGCCTGAGCAACAAAACGTATCAGCAAGCAGCCCAGATGAATGTGCGGACGAAATGGCTCACGGTCATGTAGGGATGGGACCTAATTCATGAATAAGGAAAAAACTTCAGAGATTGTAAAAGGCAAAGCTTTTGATTTTACAAGAGGCGCACCAGGTGTGTGAGCAGATCTCGTGCCCATCAGCCAACCCCCGTTGCCCTTCTAGACTTGACGTTTTTCCGGATGTCAGTATCTGAAAACCCCGCGTTCTCATTCTGCTTCGCTTACGGCCAATCAATAACCTGCAAGCAAGATTCAGCTTCCACCAGTTTTCAATGTGACAATGTGCACCTTACATTCGATCCAATATCTGTGAGGCGCCTGAATTAGACTCGACCTGTGATCGGAAGGAGAGGATCGTACAGAAAAGAGTGGCCTTTTGGTCAATGGTATTGAGGTAATCGTAGTACTGCTCGTTTGAAAGTAAGACGGGGGAAAGTTAGCGGCCTTCGCTGATTACCTATTCCTGGTTTCCTCAAATTAGGGAAAGAGCTACTTACGGCGTTATGAGAGCAGTTGGGTCCTGGAGAGGATGGAGCGTCAGAATTCAGTGTTGGTCCGGATCATTCAGGCCATCTCACCATCATCAAGAGTGAACTTTAATCATTTACAAAGCGTCAGGATCGCACGACGGCAATATCTATCTGAAAGGATTCCACTTACACCCCATGTGTTTGGCTCATCCTACAAAAGCAATACAAAAGCAAGTCAGTACAGTCATTGCTAACCATCAGGCTTCCTCAGACTCACACAGCGAGTGATATCGTCAGCCAGGCCGGAGACTTTCGGAGTAGTGCATTTATCTGCAGGCGCCAAAGAGTTGCGAATTAGATCTTGGCCCACGGCAAGCAAGCCAGAGGAAACTTTACCCCAAGTCCACTAGACACCGCGAAAGGGAGAGGGAAAGACTCGTTAGCCTCGGCGAGCAACTTGGCGGACCTAAGGAGGAGATGCTCGCACCCAACAGTCAGGATCCGTGTCTGAATATGACACTCCGGTCCAATCTCCCGCTCTAGTTCCTCTTGGGGCGATCTTTGGAATACTCGAGTTCATGGCGGCAAATAGTGCCTTGTCATAGGCGGGAATTCCTCTGTGCGGACGAAGCCCGAGTCAGCAAGCGGGTAAATCTTGGTAGATTTGCGCTCGCGCCTCGGTGGCGGCGAAGACGCCAAGAAATGGAAAGACGCACGAGCCAGATAAATCTGCTGTTTCCCAAATTGCTGGATACAGGGAAGCCTGCAAGAAGTCAAGTTGTGAGGTGGCATTCCTGTGGTAGCATTGGGAGGCGATAGCAAAGGGCGACCGGGCCTGCGGAACTCACAATCTTGTCGACCGCCGGGAAGTCGTATGCTGTGCATTCTTGGACGGCGTTCTTGATAGCGGCTTCTTCAGCTTCGGTTTGACGCAAAGTGGTGGTGGTTTTGCCAAAGGCTACAGAGGCGAGCGCGAGGGAAGGGAGGATAGCTTTCCACATGACAACTGCGAAGCCGAGGGGGGAGCGGAGGGAAGGAGACGCGTCCAGAGACGGAGCTGATAGGCCGGTGCGGGAAGGGTTTCAAATGAGTGTGAAGGGGGAAGATCAAACGGAGGAAGAGAATAGCGAGAGAAGACTTCAAAAGGGAAGGCAACGCAGGGCCTTCAAACGGAACGCAGCGCGAGGCAGTGCCGTCGTCGGCATCTCCGAACTTTCCCCCACGCCTATAATCTCGCGTCGCGTGTGTGAGACGCGTGACTCTCTGTCATTCTTTGTTTACGTGTAGTCATCAGCATGGCTCCGGTCCTCTGTATGTAAGGCACTCACTCCTATGATACTTTCCGCACTTGCAGGACGTCTCTGTAGTCATTTGGCGCAGACTCAAGAGTCAAGCTGCTGCAAAGTACGCAGCGCAGCATTAAGTCGAGAAGGTTGGGGTCTGCGAGACGGCAATGTATGTGGTTCGAGACACCCTTATGTCAATGAACGTCTATTATGTGGAGACTTTTAAAAACGGGATGAGGGGACTGGCAGTGGTCAGTGTTGGCGTGAGATCAGCGACGTCTCCGAAGCTGACTTCGTTCCCCCGCTCTCGACCCTTCTCCCCACGGTGTGCGCTCCAGCTGGATCCGTCGAAGAGAGCCTTGGCACATCATCTCAAGCTCGTTGGTTCGGGATGAATACACGCCGGCTTTTACATGCAGATCCATACGCTGCTACTCGAAAGAAATGGCGGAGGTCGCGCTTCGCGAGAAGCAGGCTTCGCTTTCTTGAGCTCGTGCGAGCGGGATTGTTTAGAATATCATCTCGCAACAGTCTAAGCTGATTATTGAGTTCTAGAGCTTACATTGAAGTATTGCTCATCCTCCCATGACCACTTCGCTCCTAAACAGGCTTGCCTCGACCGTTGAGCCCGCGTGAGCTCCCGGCGATGCAGGTCCCAGCCTAGCAAGCAGTATTTTGGGCCGGTCCAATAGATCATTGGCCATTGTGCGTCGCAGAGCTGCAGGGCCGGCTGCTGCTCGCTAAGCGATTGGAGGGCGGTCCAGAGATGTCTGCAGTGAGGTTCGGCAAGTGACGTTGAACTTGGCGCGCAATATAGCCGGAAGAGCGAGACAAGTTGGCCAGCTACGGGGAGTTGTGTGCCGCGTGAGGTCGCAAGAGGTCGTGGTTGGAGGTGAACGAGCGCAGCCCAAACGATCAACTTGTAAAGTGAGCAGCGCCAGCCCGCGAGTCCGACCTTAGACCCCTCCATCCGGCTCCTGCTCGCTTTGTTGAGTGCGGTGATGCATTGGGTATGACAGACTTGCGTACACCTCAGCAACATTCGAACGGCCTCCCTCATCCCTCACCCTGGGCCGACGAAGCCGACGAACCACAAGAGGACCACCGCTCGGTCCACGGCGACTATGAGGGCGCGCTCAAAGACGTCCTAGGCTCAGAAACGAGTCACGAAAACGATGGCGAGGACCCTGGGGATGATCAGGAAGAAGACGAGGATGACTTTGGTGACTTTGTCTACTCTGGAGTGGACGCACCGCCGCCAGAAGCGTACCAGGATCGCATCAAGGGTGTCCTCGGCTCAGACGGGGCCGTGACTGACGATGGCCTCAGCTCGGGTGACACACCAGGCGGCTCCACAATTCTGAACGGCACTTTCAAGCCCCACAAAGTGCCACGTCCAGTAAGCACGCGAATTGAAGCGAGCGAGCGCATGCTGACGGTCGGGACGTGTGCACCACCTGCCGTCAGAACTCGGAATCCGACTTCACCTCGCCTGGCTCCCCAGCTCCCTCCCATGACACTTTCCCTATCGGCATCACTCCATCAAAATCTATCGACTCCCTAGCATCCTCCACCTTCCCCCGTCGCCCCGCCGCGCATCCACAAATCAACCGGCTACGCTCTACTTCAACACAACTCAAACAACAGAACAAAATTTCCTCCGTTTCAACGCAGTCTGCGTTTGATCACAAGCGTCAAGCCGAATCACCCGCGAGCTCCGGCTTTGATCTACAGTCGCGCCGCTCAGAGTCGGTCGTCTCGAACCTACACGACCTCCCCACCCCCTCCGATCTTCTATCCACCAATGACCCTTCCTCTCCCGGACCGGCTTCATCCTCTGAGCGGACTCCAAGCCCGACCATTAAATGGACGCCGTTACGCCGGATTTCTACTCGGCTTCATTCACCAACTGCGAAGGCAGGCCCAGGGTTCACACCCGCTGGCGCTACCGCTGCTGGTCTGCTGGGAACTCCGACTGTTTTGGCCGTCAGTGGGATCATAGCGGTTGGGACCAGCAAGGGCTGGGTCATGGTATTTGACTTTGGTCAAAACTTGAGGTGTGTGTGCGGGACAGAAGCTATTGGTAACCACTTCGCATTAGGAGGTTAGTGGGAAAGGTTGCTAAATATGAATTTTGTCTAGCAAAAGAAGCAGGTGCAGTCACTGCTGTCGCCATTTCGCAAGATCATACTTTCGTCGCCGCCGGCCATTCACTTGGCTCAATCCACCTTTACGCCCTCACAAAACCATCCCAGCCAGCCCGTTCCGTCCCACCCACCACCCTTCCCCTCATTCTCACCGGTCGAGCAGAGGGTCATCTCTCTGGCTCTCGAATCCTGCATCTTGGCTTCGTCGGCGCTCGACACACCGCCATCGTCTCGTCTGATGACACGGGTCTCGCCTTCTACCACTCTCTCGGAAAAGTCCTGATGCTCGCCTCTACGGACATTATTCGACTATTAGGACGATACCCCGATCCTACAAGTCATCAACCTGCGCAATCTCTTCCATTACCACTCGCCGTAAACGGTGTCTCTGATCCTCCTAGTTCAAAGCCCAAAAAGCCGTCGATAATCCTCGACATGGCACCCCTTCCACTTGGGCCTTCACCGCATTCCACTGATTTACATTCTCTCATCGCCCTCTTGACTCCAACAAAACTTGTAGTGGTCGGTCTAAAACCAACTCCAAGAACTTGGTGGCGAGCGACACCACCGAAAGAAAAACACGGAGAGTACTCCCGTAACGGAGTTCTCGCTTGGTATCCAAGCGTACCTATTAGCAGCGAGGTCAGTGTAGTTGGGGGTAAGCCTGTGACAGAAGTGGGGGAAGATCCACTCCTGGCGTTCGCGTGGGGCAGAGTAGTGAGATTGGTCAAAATGAGGAGAGAGAGCTCGAAAGATCCGGCCAAGGGAGAAAAAGAGCCTGTGAAAATTATGGAACTCGAATTCGTCGAGGTGGAGGGATGGGAGTCGGATGGATCTGTTTTGGGTCTCCAGTGGTACAGCGAACGGGTAAGCTTTTGCTCCTTCAATCGGGGAAAGAAGGAAACCCGCTGATTCGCTTGGCCAGATATTATTCGTCCTAACTCCGCATCATGTTGACGTCTACGATATTCTCACTCGACAACGATTAGGTCGCGGCCCGCACAATATTCGCAACATCGTCTCTCATGACCACTACGCCTCTGCTTTCGATACGACCCGGCCTGCGGAAGATTCTTTGGCGTACTCTAGCAGCTTCAAGTCTCACAAACGAAAACTTTTCATTCTTGTAAAGCTTTTGTCCGAGCTTTTCTTGTGCCATGTTCTGACCGTCTGACACCGCAGACTCTCGCGGATCTTCGAGTCGGCGCCGTCCTGTCGTGGGCGGACCGGATTCTTGCGCTTATGCAGCCTGGGACCATTCTCGACGCCATTGATGTCGCCACTTCTTATCTCGAGGGCCTCATTGATGCGAGTACGATCGCGTTACCGAACGACCCAGCGGCCCGTCGCGAAGCCGTCGAGCCCAAACTGCGCGAGATCCTTGGCGCGTCTGTCGAGTTTGTTTTCTCAGAGGAGCGACTGAGAGATGGAAGTCACAACGATGCAGAGGCGATGCAGCGCTTGTTTTCGGGACTTGTGGGGACTTGTGTCCGCGCTTGCCTCGTCCTGGGAGACATCGAGTGGCTTTTCGACGAGCTTTACGAGCGCTACGAGACCAACGGAATCGAAGGTATATTTCTTCAACGGATAGAACCATTCGTCCTCTCCGGATCCGTTCATGCCCTGCCTCCGAGCGTCAGCCAGAGGCTCATCGCCATTCACGAGGATCGCGGTCAATACGAGGCCGCCCAGCGAATTATCTGGCATGTCGACCCAGAGTACCTCGACATCAACCAGGCTCTCGGGCTGTGCCAGCGCCACAAGCTGTACGACGCCCTCATTTACGTCTACACTCGCTCGATGCACGATTACGTCGCCCCCCTTGTCGAGCTCCTTGCCCTTGTTCGTCGGATCGAACATCACCGCCGGCAAAGGCCAAGGCGAGTGGGAGACGCAGACGATGCTCCCTCCATCGCTTCCAAGCCAGATATCGAGATCACGGTGCCAGATGCGTACAAGATTTTCGCTTACTTGTCGCACGCGCTGGCGGGACTCTCGTATCCAAGCAAGGATCCGTTACCTTACGAGGAAAGCATCACCTCCCGCAACGACATTTACGCCTTCCTATTCTCAGGACAAACCCTCGTTTGGCCGCAACCTGGAGGACGTCCCGTTGTCACGTCAGAAGAGGAAGGGTCCGTCGAGCCGCTGTATCCCTACATTCGCCTTCTCCTCCACTTTGATGCCGAGGCTATGCTAGATGCTTTGGATTTGGCGTTCGAGGAACCTTATCTTGAAGACGATATCGTAGGAAAGCCAGTGAGTCGCCAGCGCATCGTCGACCTCCTGCTCGAAATTATGGCGCCAGGCTCGGACGACTTCTCTCCCATCGATTGCACCTTCCTTCACATATTCATCGCTCGTAACCTACCAAAGTATCCCCAATTCATTCGGCTGCAACCGGAAGTGCTGCAGCGCATTCTAGTCGGCCTCGCTACCGATGCAGACCAAAGTACAACAGAGGACCGCCAACTCGCTGTCGAGTACCTTTTGTCATCATTTACTCCATATGATGGAGACGCTTCCATTCTCCTCTTCGAACACGCAGGGTTCTTCCGAATTCTTCGGTCAATCTACCGAGGCGAAAGGCGTTGGGCGGATCTCGCAACGACCTACCTAAGGGACCCTGACGTTGGTGGCGACATTTTCGGCTTCTTACGAGAAACCCTGAAAGTTTCCAGCCGCTCACCAGAAGACCAGCGGAACGAGCTTGCGGAAGTGATCCTGGAGGCCGTTCCGTCACTGGTCCAGGCTCACGAAGCAGGCCTACAGGAGACGGCGGATCTCATCGACACTTATCTGCCGGATCGACATGCCAACGTCATTCAGCGTCTTTCCTCTTCACAATGGCGACAGTTTGCGTACCTTCGCTGTCTCTTGGAGCCGGAAGAGTCGGGCGCGTCCGAAGTAAAGGACCGCGCCCCCTCAACCGGGCTCGACGTGGAGCAGCAATTGCTCTACCTCTCCCTCCTCTGCAAACACGAACCTTCGCACGTTCTTCGGTTCCTCGAGAACGACACTCAGCGTCTTTCAAAGAATCAAGAGGCGCTCCGGATATGCGAGAATGCGGAAGTCTTCGACGCCCTCGTTTGGGCGATGGACCGACAAGGAGACACCAAAGCCGCCCTCGACCTGGTTGACGATACGCTGGAGACTAGGACCGACCTCCTCGTCCAAGCGCTCATGGGTCCGGTAGACGAGGAGGACGAAGACGATTTGGAGGAGGATGGGCCTTTTACCGCCTCTGTGACCGCAGACACCATTCTGGACCAAATCGCCGCCATCTCTCGAGTCGCGATCCAAATCTGTGTCGCCAGGACGTCTGGGCCAAAGAAGATGCAGCAGACTATGACTGGTGAAGACCTTTGGTTTCGACTCTTATCATCGCTGGTCTCCACTGTTCGCGCTGTCCGCGCTGTGGCTCCAGCACCCCTTCGCCCTTCCGATCGTTCGTCATCTCATCGCCGTGCTTCGACAAGCTCCATTATCTACGACACCACCGAGCCGATGCCACTGTCCTCTCGCGCTTCTGACATCTTGTCCGCCATAATTCCAACGGCACTTTCATCCCTCGTGTCGACAACCTCTACACGCGAAGTATCGTTTCCCAACCTCATGCGGCGCCTCATCGAATCAAACTCACGGTCACCTGCTGCTGACCGATCTTATTCCGAGTTTAAAGCAATCGTGACTTCAATGTTGGACACATACGTCTTTGAGGGCGATCTCCTAGAGCTCACATCTCGGATCTCGTTGCAAGATCTGTTCGAGCACGTGGCGGCACTGAAAACCCAAAGGGATATGGGATGGCGGGCGCGAGACGAAATATGTGCGGATTGCGGGAAGCCAGTTTGGGGTCCGGAGGGACCAGGGACGTCGCCGCCAATGTCGCGTTCGGCCTCTGTCTCGATGGTCGTAGAGACAATGGGTATGGCTGGAAGACCCAGGATGAAGAAGCGACCATCTCTCAAGGGGAAGGAGGTCGAATGGCCGCTCGACGGAGAGCTTCCGGAGCCGCAGCCTATTCTCCAGCCGCCGAAAGGCATCGTCGTTTCTCAGGATGGGCGTGTTTGGCATCGTAAGCCTCCTCTTTTCTTATGTGTCATTTTTTCTTATCAGCTACTGACTCATCAAGTAGAAGCATGCCATCTTCAGTTGCTCGGAGGGGGCTTTTACGGCGATAGATAATGTAGAGCCTGCTGTTCCCTAATTTGACGTTTCCATCTTCTTGTTCTGTTTTGCATACCCCATCGTTCTTTAAATATCCCTTTAAGTTTGCAACGCACTTCACTTCGTTTCCCAATGCAAAAACGCTGTCAATTACGGACGTGCTTCAAGCGTGCTTCTCGACTGTGGGGTGCGCAGCAGCGGCCTGAGAAAATATCTGTCGGGGACGCGGCTCCCAATCTAACCCACCACACGCACGCTGATGCCGCACAGGTCAACATGATACGAAGCCTGAGGACACGGCGCCAGCTTGCGACAGTTGAGGCTCCACCTGTTGCGAGTACGAGCGGCGACTCGAGCTCGGAGGTGAGCTTTCTCGAGCTGTTTTGCTGCTGTCGTCTGAGCTGACCACGCTCTTCAGGCATCGCGTTCTCCAAGCCCAGAACCTCGCGGACCTCCTCCTTCAAGCCTACTCGACCCTGTTGGAACTATTTGTAAGCTGCCTGCGCCTGCGCCCGCCTGGAACTCTTTTCCTAACTCGCCGAGAACAGACTCCAGCAAGGAGGATTTCATAGCGCGATCGACAGCAATGTGGGTCTCGGAGAAGTAACATTTGCTGCTCAAGCTAACCACGACGCTATGCAGAGCAACTCAGCTTGGTTTCAGGCTTTACATCGGCGGCGAGCGACAACGAGCTCGCGCAAAGACCATCGACGTTCGCCGCCTCGAGCTCGCCTGCTATAAATTTCGGCATGTCGGGGCTGATGGGAAGCGGACTAGGGTTGGAGGATGTCATTTTGCTTTGCGGGCAAAAGAAGTGCCGGAGAAAGATGCGGATAAAGGCTTGGGGAAGCCCAAGAGATGGGAGCTTGCCGCCGGAACTTTTGTCGTGAGCTGCCCCCTTTCGAGCGTGACGAAACTGAGATTGCTGACGGCGTCATGCTTATCAGCACAATCATGAGCTTGGCCCACCTATTCCTCAGCCGAAAAGACGCAAAGGGCGGCCCTCCAATCCCGTTGATGAACCTGCCGCAAAGTGCGTTACGTTTCTATTTCATGCATGGATCTCTATGTACTAATCACTGTGCTATGGCAGGCGCTTGCGGACTTCTGGAATTCCTCCTGCAGCCCATGTCGACCCAAAACTTCAACCAGCCGTCGACTCTCTACTCGACCTTGCGTATCCCTCCCCTGCCGAAACACCCTCTCCGACTCCACCCTCGAACGATGGCCCATCCTCCGGCGCAACAACTCCGTGGGTTCCAGGAGCTTTAGGATCTCAAATCAGCGACAGCGAGCTCATCAGCATGCTGAGCGACCTCGCAAATGGTGGCAACGGAGATTGTCTGAAAGCTCTGTCGCCTTCCGCCCCAAGCCCCGTTGATGG
>JASZXU010000679.1:0-15948 GCA_035521515.1 Phenoliferia sp. Uapishka_3 | reverse complement strand
CCTCCAGTGTTTTCTCCTCCTCCTCCTCCTCCGCCCCCACCCCCAATGCCAGGGTCTTCTCCGTTCAAAACGCCCGGGCGGCCCCCACTTGCTTTCCTTGGCGGCCTTGGTCTGGGCGCTGCTGGATTACGAAAAGTGGGTGCTGCTGGCTCTACTCCAGGTCGCATTCCCGGCTCTGTAACGCCTCGACCGCCACCGCCACCTGGTGCTCCTGCCATGACGCCGGCCGGAACCTGGCAGGCCGCCGCCCGCAAAGCCCCGATGAATGTAGCAGGACGCCAGATGAAGCAGCTACAGTGGGACAAGCTTTCACCTAACGCTGTGGCCTCGACTGTCTGGGGCCGAAATGCGCTCGACGAGTCCGAATGGTCCAAGAAATTCAAGAGTGAGGGTATCTTTGATGCGATGGAGGATGACTTCAGGATGAAGCAGATTGTCAAGCGCATTGTCGTCAATGATGCAGCTAAGTTGAAGAGTGTCTTGACCGATGACCAGCGAAAGCACATCCGTACATTATATTTCTATGCATGGTTTTCTAACTTGGCTTGCTGACGATATCTATTACAGAAATCGCGCTCCTCAAGCCGGGTGGTGTGAACAAAGGAGGGACGGCCGAAGATGTCGGAACTTCCATCAAGGCTTTGGTTGGGAGAATTCTGGCGCTAGACGATACCTTAAGCGAAACCTACCTCAGCGCTCTCAAGACTGGCTTGCCTGGACCCGAAGAGGTTGGTTCACTCTGAGTCAGACCCAGCTTCACATTTCATACTGACCCTTTGGCTTCATAGGTCGGGAAGCTGAATGTTTATAAAGAAGCCCCGGAGAACGAACTCTTCGAACTCGACTCGGCGGATCGCTTCCTCGTGGAATGCTTGAGGATATATCGAGTCAACGAGCGCGTCAAGTCAATGCTCTACCGATGCCAATTTGAGGATACCATCGGATCCCTCGAACAAGTGAGAATATTGTATTACCACGGCTGACTCTCACTAACTTGCCCTCTAAAACTTAGGATGCTAGCAAAATTTATGCGGCTGCGAGGAGTCTCTTGGACGCTCCACACTTCGAAGAGTTACTACAGGTACTCTTCTTTTATTCTTCGATTATGTAACAATGAACCCCTTACTTACATGACGTGCCCTCAGCTTGTCTTGATGTTAGGAAATTTCATGAACGCCACCGGTCACAAAGGAGGCGCCTTTGGATTCAAAGTTACTTCGATCAACAAGCTGGTGGACACAAAGTCTGCCACCACATCGAGCAAGACGCTTTTGCACTTCACTGCAGCCACGGTCACCAAAATGATGCCGTCTACCGAGGCCTTCTTGGACGAGTTGTCGAAAGCCGCTGACGCCTACAAAGGTAGCTCATTTCCCTTCGCACCCCATTCCGATCTTGTCATTGACCAGTACATTCATAGCCGATATTGGTCACGTTCGCGCAAAGGTAGCGGACCTTCGCGCGTCTCAAAAGGCGCTCGACCTCGAGCTCGAAAATTACGTAGAGGTCCCAGACCTCGACCCTCGCGACCAGTTCCCGAAGAAGATGTTCCGATTCGCCAAGGTTGCCCGCGAGCGACTGGATGCCCTTGGTGACCTCTTCACACTCGCGGAGAAAGCCGTCAATGACGCGCTCGCGTTTTATGGCGAGGACAACAAAAGCATCCCGACCACGCAAGAGTTTTTCGGGATTTTCAAGACGTTTGTTACATCGTACAAGGTAAGAAGTCCAGCTCCAGCCTGTTGGTCGGCCGCACTGAACCCAAAATGGTCCTCCAGAAAGCTCGCGATGAAAACATGCAGACGGCAGCACGAATGGCGAAGTCGGCTGAACAAGCCGTGAGTCTCTTTGATCCCTCAAAATCAACCTTCAAGCTTCTGAGCTTCATTGTGGTTCCAGGCACGAAAGGCAGAGGCACTTGCAGCGGCTGCCGCGTCAGGTCCAAGCGACAGCCTCGTCGATGAGGCCATGCGCAAACTCAAGGAGGGAACTTTCGTCGATTCGCCTCGAATTGCTAGGAGAGACCGACGAAGGAATCAATCAAACGCTCCCACTGTTGTGCCTGCGCGGCCGTCATCTCCGACCGAAGTCGAGGACATGGACATCCGACAGAACGCTCACGCTTTGCTCGAAGCGCTCCGGGGAGAAGGCGTGCGTCATTTCCCCAATTCACCTCTCTGAATTCCGCTGATTCTTTCGAAACTTAGTTCAATGGCAGCTCAACACCGTCAACGCCTCCACTTCCTTCTGCCAGCGCGACCTCTTCGCGCCGTTCGAGAACTCGAGAAGGGCGCCGTGTGGGGGACTCGCGGCCTGGAAGCCCGAATCCCGGCGAGTCGGCTGTCCCTCCTGTTCCGACACTTCGGATGGTCAGTACGGCAGTCGAGGAGGAGGCGCACGAAGACGGGCACGAGCAGGAGCAGGAGCAGGAGCTGGAGCAGGAGCTGGAGCTGGAGCTGGAACTGGAGCAGGAGCAGGAGCAGGAGCAAGAAAGAGACGACGCCACTCCAAATCAGTCTTAAACGCGTTCTCGCTTCCATTCACTTTCCCTCTCATTTGTTTTTTTATTTTCCCCTTGAGCCGTTCGTCATACATACCTTTCGGGCCAGTTCGATACCAGGATTAGAGCTTTCACTCTCTTTAGTCTAGATTCACCCCCTCTTCTCTGCTGCCTCTCGTGTAACATTCGCCATGCAAACTTCAAAAAGAGATGGGCAGAACGTCTTGCTAGATTGAAAACTCAGAAGACCAAGCTGGGCTTCCCCACCAGTTATTGTCGAATGATACCGGCACCTATGCTGACTTTCCTGACCGCTTGTATAAGCCAAGGCTGGTCGAACGCACCTCCGAACGAGAATGCAGCGACGTCGAATCGAAAGGTCTGGGCGAAAGGGCACATTCAGTCCCTCTTCGCGGCATTGAAAAATTGCATGCGGACGCTTTGCATTTCTTTCGAGGTTTCCCATGATCTATGAGAGTAGGTTTAAACTCAGTAATGGTGGCGCGAAGATCTCCTGCCTCCTGGCGTACGGGGTACATTGCTCGAGTATCATAAGCTGGGGATTGAAGTCTGCTGAAAATCGCTCGTTATGTTAAACTCATCAGCAGTGAGATATTCAGACCCACGTGGTGTTTGACAGAGTCTACATACATAACCAGCACATCGGGGTGGAAACATGTTCACGTCGTGAGCGGAAGTCGTCAAAATGCGTTCGGGAAAGGAGTCGAGCTGTGGTAGATGACGCTGAGGTGTCCAATTCGAAAACGCACAAGATACGAGGGAAGAACGGACGTCGTGAAAGATGGACTGCTTCTCCAACGATGTTGTCCCTTCCCGATCTAGCGACCTAGAGCAGAACGTTAGGCAATTGTCCTTTCCTTCAGAAATGTCGTGGTGCAAAGACAAATGGCCTACCTTCTCAGTGAATCCAAGTGAGAGCTCTGCTGACTATAACTTTCTGCGTCGGTAGTTGTCGAAGTACCTTGAGAGGTCAGCAGTAGATCCGGCGCCACCAAGCAAGTCGCCACCGTCACCGAGGCGAAGGCGTCGCTGAGGACGGCAAAAGGGGAAGAGGGTCAATACGGTACCTAGGTATCGCAATCTCATTGTAGGTCAAACGATACCTTTTGTTTCTTTGGGAATCCGATAAAAAAATTCGACACCCTCGGTCAGTCTCAGGCGTCCAAGCGAGCCTGTGCTGAGAGGGACGCGTCCAGGATTCCCAGCAAACGCTTTGAACGTAAGATTGACCAGTGGATCTGACCATAACTCCTGTTTCTAATACGGCGGTGAAGTGTTTGGAAGCAGGATGAAGGTCGGATCGCAACAACAGACTAGTGAGCGACGAGGGATAACGTCTTCAAGGGTGGCGTCGAAGTACCGTACCGAGTTGCGTATCTCGCTGGGTCAGAAGTTTAAGCTGTGACTGGGCACATAGATTATACAGCGAGCTGGGAGGGATATTGTGCGTGAAACTGTTGGTGTGCAACATCCACGACCAGGTCAGCGCGTCTTCGCGGCGACGTCCTCAAGAAAAATCCGAGTTTTGAGCGAAGGTCCGGTAGACAGAAGTGCCAGGCTGATAACACAGATCTTCATAGTCAGACGACTCTTTCGAAAAGGACGGCATGCACACGACACCCGAGCTTGGGTCCATGTACAGCAGGTGAACAAAGTGCGTGAGAATTAGTGAGGAAGGGGACGTACGTCGTTCAACCGGTCGTCGAGGCAAGTGAACGTGCTGTTCCCATGACCACCGAGCTCGGGAGAGTCTTCGGGTTTCAGAGGAAAACGGCTAGGACGGGATAGGGGCGTTGAACAGGGAGGTCCAGGTTCAACGCCACTCTTTGGCCATTTTGTGCACGGAGAGCGCCAGTCGACGCTTCACGCACATCTCAAGTTGCGAGAGGAGGAAAGCCTCCTCAGCTTGCCAGCTATCACGTGTAAGTACCCCCCTGAAACCTTACCTGTCCATTTGTAGGACTTGAGGCCTCAGATTGCCCCGGTGAAAGCTCAGGCGTCCAGGCAATGGCTGCTCTTGACGAACAAAAAAAGGTGATCAAGGTTCCAAGCTTCAGGCAAAGTGACTATTACTTCTTGCGTCCACCCTCGAAGCCGGGCCTGCCGTCCTTCTGCCTCCCAGCGTGGGCCTTTGATTTGGTCTTGACGGCTTGAGACTTCACCTTGACTCCAGCCTTCTTGTCCTTCGCCTGCTTGACCCTAGCGGCAAGGTTCTTGTTGCGTTTCTCCACCTTGGCGTTGATAGTGCTGGAAACGGTCTCCTTCCTCTCAGCCCTGTTGCAATAACGATCCTCGTCAGTTCATAGTTTCTTCCGCCAGAAAAAAGACAAGAACAGTAGGGGGAAAGATGAAGAAAACGCACCAAGACTTGGCACTCTTGCTCTTGATCTTCTCCTGCCTCTTCGCCATCTTCTTCAACCTCTTCTCATCGTCCCTAACCTTCTCTCCTCCAGCCTTGAGCTCGACCTTCTCCCACCTGTCCTTTTCCTCCTTCTTCTCCCTCTGTTCCGGGTTGAGCTTTTCCATCCTTTCCTTCCTCGCCTCGAGAACAGCAAGGGCAGCGTTGGCATCCTTGGGGAGCGCATGTCGGTTCTTTTTCGGCGAAGCAGTACTTCCCACGAGCTTGGACTTGGATCCACCAGATTTGGCGATTGCTTGCGCGTTCAAGAGGGCGGTCGTGGAGAAATCGAGAGTGGAGAAAGTGAGTTGGGAAGCGTCGACGGTAGGCTTCTTCGGCTTGGGAGCTGGGGCGGCAGCGGGAGTAGGGACAACGACGGCGGTAGAGGTGGGGACGACGACAGTTGCGGTAGCGGCTTCGGCCTTGGGTGCAGGAGGTGTCGCCTAGCGAAAGGAGCAATCAAAGATTAGTTGAGTACGCGGACAGTCGATAGTTGGCGAGCAAAAGCCGCACCTTTGACTTCTTCCTTGGAGGCTCCTCCTCTCCCGCACCCCATTCAGCCCTTGGCTCCTTCGGCGGAGCGTTGGCCTTTCCTCCACCCTTCCTGCCATTACTTGCCCCCCTCTCCTTGACGCGCTTGTCCTCACCACCTTCCTTCTCCCTCCTCTCGGCCTTTCTTTTCTTCCTCCTGTTGTCCCTAAGCAGACCAGCCTTCCTCCTCCTCTCCTCCAGAAGTTCTTCCTTGCTCTGAACCTTCTCTTCCGCTCCAGCGTCGGCAGCGGAAGCGGGAAGACCACCGTTTCGCTTGTGAGCTTGAATGTCGGCGATGCGCTGTTGCAGTTTTGCTTTCAATTCGGTTATGGAAGGAGCAGGTTCTCCCGCCTTCCGTGGTCGAAGAGTCGTAGAAGGTGTGCCGTCCTCGAGGTCTCCAATGTCGGAATCGTCAAAGTCCGATTCGTTCGCGGAGTCTTCCTCATCGTCGTCGTCGGCACCTTCCTCGTCATCTGATTCGGCATCTTGACCCTCTCCCTCAGCATCGGAATCCCACTCTTCAGAGTCGGAGGAGGACGAAGCCTTCGCTTTGCCCTTGATCAGCGCGGCGGCCTGGATTTCTGGGATCGTTCGCGGCTCATCCGGGTCGTACTAACAGTGTGCAGCCGGGCAAAGCATGAGCAACTGGCTCAGACGGTGATCTAGGGAAACAAAAGAGCGTACTCTGGCGAGCTTTGCCCTCTTGAGCGCCTCCGACTTTGCCGCCTTGACGGCCGTGTCTTGGCTCTTCTTCTTTGCCGCCTTCTTCTGGGCTTTTGTCAGGGGAAGCTGGAGTTTGCGTAGATGAAACGGGTATATGTTCAAATTGAAAGGTCAAGCGAAGGTGGCGGGCAAGAATAGGTGTGTGCGAGGGATCAATAAAAAAATGTGAGCGAACGAGTTTTGAGGCGGCGAGAACTGAGGGGCGAAGGTACGCACGGTGGGCGGGGGAGGGGGAGCGTCCGAGTGAATGTAGTACTTTGCAGGAATGTAGCGGAGCAGCTGGTCGAAGGAGTCGTTGTGTGCCTTGAGGTTGGCCTGGCATTGCGTTGTGTGTGAGCTGTGAGCGGAGTGAAATGGACGCGAGAAAGTGTCACCTTTAGCTGGTCATTTGATTGTGGCTGCGGTGATGACTGGGTCGACGTGAGGGAGCTTGATTGAGAGACTGCCATCGCTGGGTCGTCGGTGGCAGGAGGCGAACTGCCGTCCGCTGGCTCGAAGTCAGCGGCGCACAACCGGGGGTGTCACCCAGAACTTCGCTTTTGAGTGACGAGGCGTCGGCAGCAGCAGCACATATCGGCACATCATACAGCCCGCCTTTGACACCCAAACTGCAAATGGCGCCACGACGACAAGCTACCCGTGCAGACCTGCCAACTCCGTCCCCTTCGCCTTCACCTGCACCACCAACGACCGCGCAACGAGCCGCTCACCCAGCATCATCAATCGCACCATCATCGCTGTCGAAACCCACACCCTCTAGTTCCGCCTCTCCTTTAGAATCACTCGTATCATCCTACCTCAAAAACAGTGCGCATGGCCCTTCCCCTAGCCCTCGCGCATGCTGAAGCTGGCTGACACGCTCACTCCGCTCGCAGCTTCAAAGCAGCTCAAGCTACTCGATGCTTTCCAGCTCTTCCTCATGCTCACTGGCGTCGCACAATTTCTCTACTGCGTCGTAATTACAAACTACCCTTTCAATGCTTTCCTCGGCGGGTACGTTTGCCCAGCCGAATCCGTCCATGCTCGCAGCGACTAAGTACCAATCTTCTCATACTCTCGCAGCTTCTCGGCAACAGTTGGACAGTTCGTTTTGACAGCAAGCATGCGGTCGCAAGTTAACCCGGCAAATAAGGGCGTATTTCCCACCGTTTCTCCAGAAAGGTGAGCCGCGAAGAGCAGGCATGGGTTAATTTGGCTATCGCTGATGTTTCCAAATGATTTGCAGAGCTTTCGGCGACTTCATCTTTGGCTCCATGATCCTTCACTTTTTCGTTTACAACTACCTCGGCTAGATGGGCAACACAATTGCGAGGAGCAACGGTGAAACGTGAAAAGAGTTGTCTGTCACCAGCGACCTTTCAGCAGGTCTTTTTTTTTGTGAATTCTGATACCTATTGAATGGTTTGATGCGTCGTTTGAAGGGTATGATGCGGTTTGAATGGTATGATGCGTTCTGGATTATGATTGGAGACACTGAACTGGTGCGAGTGCGGTTGAATGCGGATTGGCTACATCTATGATCATGGAGTGATGTGCTTTGGACTATAAGAGTATAACCGAGGGTGTGCAGATGCGAACATTAAAAAACAAAGCCGCCTTAACTCAACTCAACTGCCGACCTAGTCATCACCTTTCTTTCGCCGCTTTTTTGGCGGCATTCGGGCATGCCACTCGTCGTCTGCAACGATGTTCCGAGCGAGTGTATGCCAGCCAGCACATACTTGAATAAGTCGGGGAAGTGTAAGCTCCTAACCTTGGGAAACGTGCATTGGAGATGCGGGGAGACTGACGTTCTGGGGGTAGCAAGGAGCGTCGCGAGAAGTCATCCGGATTAGTGTGGGGGTACTTTGCGAGATCTGAAGTAATGGATGTCAGAGAACTTGTCTCAAGTCCTGATAAATATACACCCACAGTCCTCTAGCTTGAGGAACCCTCTTCTATTTACGAGTTGCGTTGTGAGTTTCGAATCCTTTCTGAAGTATGCTGCGAAAGAACAGTATAAAAACCACATATTCAAGAAGTCTAAGCAATTTACAACGTACTTGACATCCACGCTTTTTCCAAAGCCGGAAAAGGAGTCTCTCCTCGGTGTTGTCGCTGAAAATTCGCGGCGTCGATGTCGCGCGTAGCTTGCTTCAAGAGTGACTGCATTAAGATAGTTGTCGCATCGAAAGTATCACCTGTCAGCGCCGAAGCACAGCGAGAAGTTGTCAATCCTGGGTTTCCAACTAGAACGATTTTTCTTCTTCTAAGACTGACCTGTAGCCCACGGGGTAGTCAAAGCGAGTAAAAGTGTCCCGGTCTCAAGATCTAGCTCGGCGATAACAAATCCCGCTAGGTTCTTCTCCGGTCGAATCAAGGTGGCGGGTATTCGACCTGTCTCATGGTCGTGATACTTGGAGTCGACCTCAGCAGCTTTGTTTTTTCGATGTGTCGGCGTCGCCCATCTCAGCGCTAGATACCTGAACATTGCGAGCCGATAAGCTGAAGGCCAGCAATGAGAAGCGAGATCATGGAATTTACCGCTTTACCGGAGAATCACTTAGTGAAGGTGCAGAAAGGGGCTGCCAAAGTACGCAAGTCAGTGCCAGCTTTCGATGGAAAGCTTTCCTCTCGTACCGGTCGAAGCATTGGCTCGACCAAGCTCCACCCATCCATGGCTAGCTTCTTCAGTTCTTCAAAAGTCCGAGCCATCGCAATCTCAGATTCGAGTATATCTGCAAGCAGAAGAGGAAAGGTGAGCCATCGTCCAGTTATCTGACGCCAGCCTTCACCCAGTGAAAGGGACGCACCCGGGGTAGCAAGGGTGGCGTAGAGATGAAGACAGTAGGCTTGAAAGGCTTGCTGGATGAACCTGATATAATCAACAATTTCACAAATGAGCACCAGCGTTTCCTGAAGTGCGATGCGAGCTTACTCGTCGAGCTCAGAAGGCGGCAGGTACTCAACCGGCCAAATATCGTAAGACATCTCGGCCAGGTTAGGTAGTCGGAGATGAGATAGTTGACAAGTCCTCCTTCCTTCGGGGAAAAGTTCTGCACATCTCCATTTTCCAACACCGATTCGCGGGCCTCCTGGAAATATGGAAAGACAGGTCAGGCGGCTGCAGAGAGCTTCGAGTATTAGAAGTTTACGAACCACCGCCGCCACAGTCGGTCTAAGATATGACATCAGCTTCTTCCAGTGAGGCTGGACTATACGAAAAGCTCACACATCGTCGGTACCGAGCATTGCATTGGACGCAGACAACTTCCACTCCGAATGACACACTCTCGTTGGTGACCTCAGACACGACTCCCCCACTCCCAACTGCTCGCACACAAACATCACCTATTTTCAAAGGGGGTCAGCTCAGACCTGAGGCAAAAAGAGCAGCGCGACCTACAAAAAACCCCTTGAACCTCGGCTCGAAGCTTCCGTTGCGAAGTCGGACGCTCTCTCTTTGGCGGTGGCCTGTCATCGGTGGGTACTAGAGCACAGCCTTCGTATAGATCCACGTAGGCCGATAACGAGTCCGCGTAACCACTGTGCGTGACAGGCCGGGCGTCCACGACGTCCTTCGGTAGTGGCACGCACGCCATACAAAAATACGTGACGCGGTACGGGACTGCCGAATTGCCCCGGAAGAGAAGTTTCGCAATTTCCACCCCACATCTCACGCATAGGCAGTCGCGGTCGGGCCGTGGCTTTCCTGCGCGCCTGCCGTCGAGGTCGTCAACGTTAGGAATCCGGCGGCGACTTTGTTTGGGCGTCGCAACACTAGGCCCCGGTTGCAAGGTACTTTTACTTTGGCGGTTCCTCGAAGCAGCGACAACCAGGGGAGAAACGCTAGACCCCTCAGGGAGGACGAGAGGCACAGTTCGAAGGGGAGAAGAAACGTCGAGGAGAGCGAAGCGAGCGGGAGTGGGTACATCGGCGACCCCTGGCGCTGGGTAGGAAGAAAGAGCCGTGTCGGAATATGCAGATGTTGGTCGGTCAGAGTATGCGGTAGAGGGGCGGGAGGAGCTTGCGACGGAAGAGCCTGCGTAGGATGGATTCGGGAGGGATGCGAAGGCTGGGGACGCGTGGAATGGTGAAGGTATATGAGGCGGGAGGATTGAGCCGTCCCAGCTCGGATGAGAACGAGTTGGATAATATGAGGCGGAATATGAAGACGAAGGATCTGGCGAAAAGGCGGGATGGGGATGTGGAAGGTGGGCCTTGCTTGGCGAGAAAGGCGCTGCCGACGAGGTTATGCTGGCTGATGGCCCAAGCGTGTCGTTTGGGTCATGCCACGGTGACATCTCGGATCCTTGGAAATTGTTTTCAGCGTCCCAGTCCCGTAGAGATGATGACGAAGCGGATGGTTGGTGTCCTCGTGCTCGGGGCTCTGACCCACTAAACCCCGCGGAGCCAGGCACGCCGGTGTAATATGTGGGAGATGCTTCATGAAAATGAGGGTATCGTGGAGAGTCGAATGCAGCTGGAACTTCGGGGTGAATGTATTGTCGTTTGTTTGACCATTGCGCTCGAGGAGAAAATCCGGCGAAGGCGCCGACGACGGGCACGGGGTTCGAGCCTATTGCTGCTGGATCTTGATAGGAGAGTGGATATGATAATGCGGAAGACGGGATAGGATGATGCTGATGCGAATAAGATGCGGCGGAGCTCGAGTGACTGAGTGGTCGAGTGGGTTGCGGAGGATAAGATGTGTGGACGTCGGAGGCGGACGAAGGATAGCTAGGAGCAAGCCCTTCGTAGTCATGACTAGCCTAGAGAGTGGAAAGATTTGGTACAATGTTAACAATCTACTTTTCTCTAGCTATGGATGGGCTGACGCTTGGGACGGCGTGATGCTGCGAAGCCGAGACATGACGTTAAGGTGAGATACTGGAGGGAAAGAGACGCTCATAATCTTCAAGCTTACTGGTGTCTGATCGGACCAGCTTCCTGACCATGAATTGGGTGAGTAGGCGCCAGTTGAGGCTTCAACACCGTGGACCGAGGCGTAGGGCGCTCCCTTGGCTTGTGCCCTGCCGGCACTCGAGCTCGAGCTGGAATCTGCTGTGACGCCTGTCATCAGATGAGGAGGGCGGATGCCTTCCGGTGGGTCGGGGACGGGCAGCATCCTGGCGAAACGACAAACCTCGCCACTCGATAAAATGCAAGGAAATCGGGGGAGGTCAGAAAGAGATTTGCAACGAACTCAGCGCACAGTCACTCTTGCGCTCAGATCTCGCTTCGGGCGATCTGAGGTACACGGCTCAATATTGATGGCACGCGTGCCGACCTGTGCCGAGCGTGGTGTCAACACTGGTGCCTTCCATGAGAAATTACTCACTGGGGTGCCGCGGGTATCTTTCCTCGTCGCGCAGTGGGCCAGATGAACACCCGAAGCCTGTCACCGTTTCATAAGAAAATATCACAAGAAATGGTGTCAAACGAATACGTTGATAGTGAAATGCTTGCACCTGCAGTCCGTGAAGGCCAAAGGATTGTATGGGAATTGAGAAGCTGATGCCACATCTAGATCTACCTGCAATAACCAAGATGCAGGTGAGCTACCGGCCCGAAGCTTCGAACAGTCCCAAAGGGTTCCCAGGATTTCTGAAGCCGATAATCATCCATCCCGTACGTGTGAACTGCACCGAAAAGTACACATCGAAGTTCCCTCTTCATGCTGCTCGCATGCAGAAAAAGCACTTGCTCCCTGTCTTTTCCACGGCATGTACCTCTGAATTTTGGTTGAAGAGCGCAAGCCAACGCCAATAAGCGCCTACTCGATCGGCTCTGAGACATTGCGGAGGTACTCTTTCTTACAAAGTTCGTATGCCACCTGTCGACTCTCTTTTGGACTAGTCTGATTGAGGACCCCGATAAGCATTATTGACACTCGAGTAAACTCACGAAGGAAATCTATGGATCATGCCCGATACAACGCCCGACACGTTGCGACGCCACAGTAAATAACGGCGGCCCGTCGGACTTTTTAAGAGCGCTGGATACCGACACTATCTTCCCTCGACCTGTCAGAAGATTCGAATGCAAAAAGGCCGAGAGTGCGTAAGCCGGGAATCAGGCAGGGTCTCGCAGGGTGTGTCGCCTCGAGGCGGGCGTTCGCCGCTCGTCTCCGCGAGAAAGCACTTGGATCGCTTTCCTCCTGGCGCCTCCTTCCTCCTCGCCAAAGTGCAATGGAAAGAGGTCAAACAGCACATTTCTGAGCTCCAATGGGCCGTCCCTGTATCACGCCGACCCCTCATCTCGCGCCGTGTGAGGCTCAGCCACAGTGGCACAGACAGCGCACCACAGGCCACACCTCCGCCGCCCGGAGACGTTACCTTTAGCCGTCTGCACGGCAAGTCCGCCAGATAGGTACGATGTGGCCGCGATGCCCGAAGACAGCATGGTACAACATCGATGGAGCGGCAAGTGGTCACCGGTACCGGCACCGTTCATCGACGCTTAACCACTCGCGAGTACTGTAGCTCTCTCCCCCCAACACAAGACATGAAACGGTCCAGTCTGGAGCACATGAAAAACAAGTCGAGCCGAAATCTTTACTTACAATCAGACACTGGACACTTTGCCGCCCGCGTCATCGCAGCGTACCTCGCCGCGACTGTTGACCACTTTGTACCACTGGGGCATCCCCTGGCTCGCCGCCTCTTATATGTTGTCTGTCATCCTTCGCTCGCCAGGCATTCAAGGTCGTTGTAGCGTCGGGTGATGTCGCAAATGCACTCGGTCGTGCTTTGAGAACAGCGAGCGTGCCGAGAGGAGTTCGGAGATGCCTTCGAGGACCTTCGCGCCAATCGTTTCTTTCGACCCCCTCGGACTTCTCTTCTCCCCCATCGTCGTCTTTTCAGGAAACAACAACGCGCCCCAGCCCATAAAATCGCTCCCGGTCCCGTCTCCCCTCGTCATCTGCAACACCAGATCGCCAAACTTGAAAGCAATCGAATCTCGGCCGTGCGACACCGCCGAATCTCTCATTTTCGCCCGACAACTTCTCTCGTCAGAAGTTCATAGCTCTCCGACTTCATGTCAGAGAAACGAGTACAACATCATGCCGAGGATGAGGCTCAGGCGTACCGTCTCCAGGTGATTGGAGCGAGGGAAGGAGCGATCAAGGGAACACTGGTCGCCGGTACTTTGATGATCTTGGCGAACTGGAGGTGAGCTCCTTAGTGTCGTCTATGGGTTATAAGATGAGGGTAAACGATGCTGACTATTGGCGACGAACAGGTATCCTCTTGTGAGGAGGCAGACGCTTGCCGGAAAGTGCTTCCTTGTCATGTGGTGAGCTCTTGTCCCGGCCTTCAGTTACCATGGGGCTGCGGCTAATGTCACACCCATTCTTCAAGGGGAACAATCTTCGGAGTGAGTCGCGGCGCTCAGCTAGGTTCAGTGACGAGCGCAGAGCTGAGACTTTCCCTTTTTTCAGTTAGTAACGCATGCAGATAAGTACCTCTTGAAGTGGGAGGAGGAGCATCGAATTGCTAGCGAACGATGGAGGAATGTAGCACGCGCGGGTGAGTTTGCCGTCCTGCGTCTGATCCTTCGAATCCGGAGATTTAGAACCTGTTCTCACCTGCGCTTTCGTGTTGAAAACAGAACTTGCCGCAACAGGCTCAGTACCAAGTGAGACGACGATGCGGAAGTGGAAAGAGAAGAAGGACGCTGAGGCGAGGGCGATGGATGACGTCCCAGCGGCGTCCCCAGTTCTGGATGAACTGAAGAGAGTGCAGGAGGCGAAGGAGTCATCCACAACACAGTAGAGTCACCCTTTAAACGAAACGTAATCATGTTAATTCACGATGAACGGTATTCTCTCTAGTCTTTCGCGACTGGAGGAAGGGGAAAAGTGCGCCAGGTTGAAGGATCAAGGTGATGGAAAGAGGGCAGGACGCTGATTGAGGACAGTCGTAGAAATCCAACAAACGAAGTGCAGAGTATGAGGCGTTAACGATGATCGAGGCTTGCAGCCGGACAGTTAACGATGATCGAGGCTTGCAGCTGGACAATTCTGGTGCTCCGAGGTGATGCCCGCTCTTGCGATTTTTTGTGTGCATGAGTAATTAAGGATTCGGCAAGAGACAGCTCAGAGAAAGTGCTTATAGGATAACGCCTCCCGTCAGTATATAGCCCGCGTCTTTCCCGGGGCCGCTGCCCGGCTACCTTACTCGAGAAACACGCCACCAGAAGCTGATATGGTTGTAGTAATCGCTCGCACCAGTGTCACAGCAAAACACCCATCCTCGATTCCAGTAGCGCAGCCCAGCGCAACCGGCGAGGTTCCCCGCACCCGCTCTACCTTCAGCCCTTCCGCTAGTGATTGCGGAACGCATCCAACGCGGCAGCCTTCTCCTCTGCGGTGAACATCTTTGGCTATCAAGGTAATACAAAGTTAGTCAGCAAGCCTTGAAGTCTGCGAAAGCACGCGGACTCACGGGGACGTTGCGCTCCCTGACGAATTGACAAGTGGGGGTTTTCAGTAAAAATTTCACTTCAAGGCTCGTGTAGAGACGGTTCTCGACTCGGCCGTCAAGTAAATACATCTGGCCGGCAGTGCAATTGCAAGGACTGAGAACGAAGTCGCACTAACCATTTTGTGCCCTCTGGGAACAGCGAAGCTAAAGAAGAAGCAAAAGTTGGCGTCAGCACCGATGAATCTAAGGACGGCCTACTAATCCATCCTTGAATATTCCCAAGAGGCGGTACGTACCTCGGTACGGGTCGGGGTGAGCCATCCTCTGCACCTCCTTCTCGGCCTCGTTCAGCAGCGCGGCAACAGCCCTCGGGTCGCGGACATTTCGGTTACGTTCGAACATGACCCTGATTTCAATTGCCCGGTCTCGCCAGAGATCCCGGCGGACGTACCTGCGAGCGCGACGGATGAACGTTAGCAGTGATGAGCCAATGAGGCTGAGAAGATGGGGTTCGGCTTGAGCGCTAGGAACGAAAGGAGGAAGTACCAGTCCTGGGCTCCCTTCAAGGCTCGTCGGTATAGATGCTAAGTGTAGATTTGGTTATCAGAAAGCTGGCCTGGATGCGGGAGATGGGACTCACTTGAACGTAACGCCTGTGCGCGACGGACTGTAATAAGGATTAGTCGCTGGCAAACAACCTCTCGCACTAGACAAAAGCACTCACAAAAGGAGAAACGGCTGCTGCTGTTGGGGCTGGCATCGTGGATAAGGGTGATGGTTTGTGATTGGTGTCGGCTGTCCGCTGCTCAGTCCAAAATAAACAGTTTCCCAAAAGATTCTCGAGAAACTGGGTGACCACGGTGATGGTCCCGCCTTCGTCGGCCTGCCCCTCACTCTGTCGACCACATCTCACCTTGACGTAAGCTCACCTACTTTACTGAGCCTTCTCACCGCCCACATCCGGGTTGGCAGACATTCAAGCTGTCTGCAGGCTGTCACCACGTCACGAGCACAGACCAGCGCTAACTTGCCTTCATCACCCTCTATTTCCGTAGAATGGACAAGATCACAATCTCCCTGGCTACCTTAGCCGAGGTAGGCCTCACGGTCGCGTTCATCGCGGGGGTCATTGTCGTGTCCCGGCGCGGCACGGCCGAGACTGGGGCCAGCGGCGAGTCCACTGGAAAGAAGAAGGCCAACAAGAAGTCGAAGCGGAAGGGTCTTCCACCAGTAGCAGAGCCAACTTCGCCAGCGCCCACACCCGTCGAACCGGCGGGCAAGAAGCGCAAGCAGGCGAAGCCAGTCGAAGCCCCACCCGCCGTCGCGGTACCAGCTCCAGCCCCACCGGCACCAATACCAGCTCCCAT